>NDGN011553173.1:0-16208 GCA_002564285.1 Tympanoctomys barrerae | reverse complement strand
CAATGAATAACCACTAAGACAACAATATTCAATGTATTAATTATTGAAACTGTCCTACTAATCAGATTTGAAACTGTCTCACTGCTTTGTTTCTCAATAAAATTATTGAAAAAAATGAAAAAATTAAGAAAAGCTGTGTAATGATGCTGAACAATTAATGCAATTAATTTTACTAAAAAATAAGTAACCAAAGCCGAGGCCAGATTGCTAGAGGACCTAGGCTGCCTAATAAGAGACACTCGGAAGCCTAATACAGCTGACCTAACAGCTCCCAGATCTTTCTAAATGAAGTAGATGATTTTAAAAGCACCTCATGGCTACTAAAATATGGGGGTGCCCAAGTTCATCATATAAAGCAGTGCAGCATCTGCACACTACCTATGGACATCCTCCAGTTTACTTAAAAAAAATGTATTTGGTACAGGGTGTCACCGTGCAGCTTGGAAAGGTAGTGAACCTCCTGTTTTCAGCTTCCCCAGTGCTGGGATTACATGCGTGCGCCACCACGCCCAGACTCCTGTGCAGGCTCAGCGCACCCAGGGTGGGGCCGGCAGGGCATGTGGTGCCAGGTATTCAACCCTGGCTCCTACCCTTGCCTAAGCAGGCACCTAGTCCACTGAACTATCTCACGGGCCCCTCCAGTTTACTTTAAGCCATCTTATTTTGTAGCCACTAAGTTTACTGTTTAGAGAATAATAACAAGAAAGAATTCTGTATATGTACAGTATAGATGTAATTTTTTCTGAATATTTGTCATTTGCTGCTGTTTGAATCCACAGATGCATACAAAATAGGCTAAAATCTTAAGATCAAGCAGGACCACTTCAGAATATAAGAATGATTTAATCTCAAGGATTCTATTAACAGAATAAAACATTCTAGTAGAGTGAAGGGATAGTTTTTTACCATCTCCATGGATGCAGAGAGACTCTGACAAAAATCTCACATCCATATTTTTCCCAAAGAACAGCAACAGTTCAAGAGAATACACAGTTATCTTTTATTATGGCAAGGAAAATACATGTCTTCATACCAGTACAACTGTGTGGGACAGTAAAACATCTCATCAATGTTCAGAAGAGACAGGTGTGCCACATGAATTATTAGTTAAGACTATTTCCAAATGCAATAGAATAGAGAAATAAAGGGAATATTGGGAAGGAGTCAAGAGAAAAATCTTAAAAATGATAAGAAATCACAGTTTTGGTATTTGGTTACAACATTAGTATATAAAACCCAAATACATTCATATGCATACGCTTAGGACAAAATGGAATAAATAAGTCCACTGAAAATGACAGCCAAATGAGAAGGCATAAGCAATTTACTGGACCTGTTGAAAACAACCAAAATACTCTACCAAGGGACATAAAATTAGACGGGCACACAAGCCAAGATTGCAATATTCCCAAATAGAGAGATTCAATTAATCTGTGAATCCAATGGATGCTCACTTAGAAATATAACAGAGAGAAAGAGAAATATAAAGGAGGCTGAGGTGAGTGTTGGTTTGAAAATACTGACAGTGACATAACCAAGCCATGAGAGGCTGAGCGTGTTGTCACACGCCTGTAATCTTTGCAGTCAGGAGGCAGAGGCAGGAGGATCACTTCGAGTTCGAGGGGAGCTTGGGCTACAAAGTGAATTCAAGGCCAGCCTGAACTGCATAGTGAAACCCTGTCTCAAAAAGATAAACAAAAAAACAAACCATGAGAAATAGAAATGAAAAGAACAGAATAGACCCAAATACCGAAATAAACTTAGTTTACAAGTAAGGGGACATTTTAAATAAGTGTAGAGATTATCATTTTATTATAGAAAAGTATTACATATTTAACTGGTACTACTGATCACAGTTCATAGAAACAAAATTAAGCATCGAATCCATTTCTTGCAATAAATAAATCCCAAGAAGTGAGAAGGTATAAAAATAAATAAAATCATAAAGCTTAGAAGAAAATATGAGTAAGTTTATTTATATTGTCAAAATGGGAAAAACCTTTTTAAAAGCCATAGATAAATCTCAAGATTTACAAAGGAAAATACGGATAAATTGACAACATAAAATTTTAAACTTTCTTCCAATAAATAAGCAAATCAATAAATAACATCAAAAGACAAACGGTAAATGAATAAAAATATTTTGAGACATAAGACAGAAAGATCCCAACTGCATAGGCAAATAAGTTAAGAAAAAACCAATTGAATACTACATAAAAGATATAAATTTATAAGAACTGAAATTACCAAACAAATTTGAAAAGATGTTAAGTTCACTCACAGTAAGATGAACCAAAAGCAAAGTAATATTGCAATATATAGCTCACCAATCAGATTGGAAACATAAATTAAATTTGGAAATATTTAGTTCTAGAAATCAGAGAATCTGGCTCTTTTAGTGTACTTTCGGTGCGGATTATCACTAATCACTTTCTAGAGGATAATGTGGCGATACTTATCAACTTTTAAATGCATAGCTTTACATCCAGCAGACCCATTTCTAACTTGGAATCGACACCAAGACAGTCACAAAAGTGTGCTGAGATCTATGCACAGGAATGCTTAGTACAGATTTGTATATAAAAGTAAAAACTGGAAATCTCTATATGTTCGATAAAAGACTAATCAAATGAACTACGTCCGCCGAGGCAGTGGGATCCTAAGCAGCTATTAAGAGAAACGAGGTAGCTCTTTATACGTTATTGTAGAAAGATCTCGAAAACAGAACGCCAGGTGCACGGCGCTGTGCACAGCATGGGTTCTAGAGAAGCGATCCCCCCACACCCTCCCTCCCTTCTGGAAATGCCCCCAAACCCATCAGTCGGGCCCTGTGGAGAGAGAGGGGGAGCCACGGAGACTGCTGTAGCACACTTTCCTAACGACATGCACAGACGTCCCTTGCTGTTCTCATCAGTCATGTAAGAGTTACTTGGATGGTCAAAACATGAACTACTTTTATTTGCCTTTTATGTTTTTCCATATAAAATACAAAACCAAAGACGTTTTCTCTTTCTTAAAGCAACAAATGTGGTAGGGATCAATTCTGGACTAACAATAAGAAATGAAGCATTTTATTTATATATCAAAACACTTCTTGTTTCTAAAGACATTTAAATAGAAAGAAAAAAAAAAAACCAAGAAATATTGTGCAGATTTCTCTATTCCATGTAGGGTGGGTGGACTCCAAGGACGACCCGCTCCACGTGGCCCGATGCTGCAACCTCCTGCTTTGTCAGCCTCATGGCTGTGAACAACGTCTGTGCTCTTATAACAGAGGCACCTGTGCACGTGCACACACACGTGCACACACACACAGAGCACGCACAGCCCTCACCTTCCTGCAGCACAAGGGAATTGATGAAATGGGTGGCTGGGCAAATGTCTACAAGTTTGTTTGCTCTGTGAAATCTAATCTTTCCTCGTGATGGGCCTATTTCAGGGTCAGGAACAGACTCTGGGACTCCAGGAGCTTAGAAGCCTTCGTAGCTCTGCGGTCTAAACACTGTAGAGCTCGCTGTGTTACCCTCTTATCTCATTAAAAATAAGAACAGAAAGAGGCAGAATGACTGTTCTAGATACACTAAGAGGAGCACCCTGTCACCTGTTAGCTTTTAAAATTAAACCTCTCCAGTGAATCCTCCCGTTGGACCCAAGCCTGCTTTCTCAGCTGCCGCTGCAATGAACAACCTCGGGAGACAGGACAAGGACAACCAAGATTGGGCTGAGCAGCTCTCCCTGCTGCCTGCACCCAGTCCTGTGCCTAGGAAATCATCAGTGGTACCACATCCTCCCTGGTGCCTGCCATGTGGGGCCAGAGAGATTCCTGTCCCTGCACAGTGGCCCTGCACAGAGAAAAAGCCAGGGAACACATGGACTTTATGGTGTGCATTTATGTGGCTGGACACAGCTTGAAGAATAATCAGCTCTAATCCCCATGAAAACATCTGCTTAACTCCTGCACGTCTGTGGCAATGCAGGAAGACTGGCAGTGTCAGAAAACTAAGGGGACACGGCCCACACTTCCCCACATATGCGCATGCCACTGGGGCTGGCTCTAGCTTAGATCTGGGAGCCTGTGGTGCTCGACAGGCAAAGGTTTATAGAATGACTGATTCTCTCATATAGAAATGACAAAACACTGTTTTCTCTACCAGCCATCTTTAGTAGGGGAGTGAAATTTTGACTTGCAGGAAAACCCAACAGGTAAGCTTTTTGTTCTTTTGTCATTCCTCTCCTCTTACCGTTTGATTGTTGGAATGGATTCAGTGAGTGTGGTTTATTATTTGTCTCAGTCTAGGTTTTGTACACAGGCAAAAAGCGTGCGCTGCACTTCCAGGTGGGTCTTACTGGCAGGTGACATGCAAGCATGCAGAACCAATGGTACAGGCCTCCCGGGGTGGTCTGCAGCTACAGAAACCTTCCTACAGGGCTATCTAGAAAGTGAACCAATGGGCGATTGGGCCTGTTAATGGCCCTGTTGACTGTGAGGCCGTGCCATGGGATGTGTGCCACGGGATGTGTGCCACAGGATGCGTGCCACGGGATGTGTGCCACAGGATGCGTGCCACGGGATGTGTATAAGAGGGATTCGAGAGAAAGGTTCTCAGATGCTATTACTGAAATAACAAGAAAACTGTAACCATTAGGACGATTGGTCATAAAGACACATGGGGTCACCCCATTAATGTTGCTATTGGGTTAGCACCCCAAATTCTCACCCACCACTGGCTCTCTGCATTTCCTGCATGTGCAGGCCAGCTGACATCAGGCGAAGTCCTTAGACACAGCCTCCACAAAGTTGGGGGCAGACATGAGGATGCCGATGGTGCAGATGATGGTGAAGACTGAGAAGGCCATGAGGCACAGGCGGTCCACCACGCAGGCCGCGAACTTCCACTCGCTGCACACAGCCTCGCTCTCGTCCTGGCAGCGGAAGCGGTTGGCGATGTAGCGGACCTCCTCCAGGATCTTGGCCAGGTCCGGGTCCCCCTCCGGGTGCTGCCCCGTGTGCAGCAGGTGCTCATCGTGTGTGGGGGAGCAGGCCATGCGGCCACACACGACCCCCGAGTCTGGGGTGGGGGCGCAGTGCACGCCCTCCAGGCCGCGGAAGCCGATGTACAGCAGGTTGCCGTTGCTGGCTGGAGGCGCCGGGCCGGCGCTCAGCTCCATGCTGGCCAGGCTGCAGCGGCGCTGCTTGTGCTGGCAGGCAGGCCGCACCTTGTCCTCGCCCGGCCTCTTCATGCGCAGGAACCACGCACACCAGTTCAGGAGGATGATCCTGGTCTGGGGAGACAACAGAGGCTTCAGAGAGGCCCGGGAGGAGCCCCCCATGATGCTGGGGCTGACCTGTGCCATGGCTTCTCCCCTAACTTTGCCCACATAGGAAACGGCAAGCCCTTAGCCATGGTTGAGTCAAAGACGCCGTGAGCATAAAACCCATGCACATTCACCACGCCGGGAATGAGACAAAGTTTTCTCTGAGACAGGCAGAAAACAGCCCTGTGGGGGAGGAGGCTGAGGTGCCCTGGCGAGGCTAGGCATGAATATTTATGAAGCTGTTTTAACCTCTGGACTAAGAAGAGCTTTTGCTATTATTTCTTTGGGACTGGGAGCTCTGTGAAAAAACTCTGGAGACACAAATGTGCTGTGAACCACGCAAGTATCAGAACCTCCGACCTGACTTGTTAGGCCGCAGCAAAGCCCAAAGACCCCGTGTCCTGGAAAGGACTCTGCAAAGTCAAAAGCAGGCTAGGCAAACTTCCTGAACCACAGCGAATGTTTTTTGCTCTTTAGGCCATAAAGTCTCTGAAGTACTCAGGTCGCTGATGCAATCCCCAAAGAAAGCATGTGAGAGGCTGTTTTCTGATCACATTTTATTTACAAAAGCTGGACTCCATTTGGCCACTAGGGCTACAGTTTGCCAGGCCCTGGTCCAAAGTGTTTTATAGCCTTCCACCACAGCATCCACTGAAGAACAGTAGCCGTGGCCCTCTACTATCCCATTACCATGGGCCTCAACAAGGGCCACAAGGTAACTAAGCATGTGAGCAAACCGAGGCACAGCCTCCGTCGAGGACACCTCACCAGACACACCAAGTTCGTGTGGGACGTGATCCAGGAGGTATGCAGCTTCATCCCCTACGAGCGGCGTGCCATGGAGCTGCTCAAGGTCTCCAAGGACAAACACGCCCTCAAGTCATCAAGAAAAGGGTAGAGCTGAGCAAGTGCTGGCCACCATGAGGAAGGCAGCCACCAAGAAGGACTGAGCCCCTTTGGAGTAAAGCTTTGAAGAAAACAACAAAGTGTTTTATAGATTGACAGTATTTTTGTTGCTGTTGTTGTTTGCCCTTTTGGGTCAGATCCAGGGTAAACTTATACAGCCTGCATGTATGAAGAATTTAGTTAAAAATCAGCCTATGAGTGACATTATCTTTGCCTTTATGGACAGAAAGGAGATAATCCAAACTGCACCTGAGGCAAAACCAAAAACCACAAAAGGATTCTTGCAAGCCGAGCCATATAAACATGTGTGAAGTGAACCCTTTCTCTGAAATCATCCATATACTGACTTCATTTTCGTTTTGTTTTATGATTATGGTGAAATGTCATCAACCACCTAGCAGGTAGGTTTCCCACCTGGGGGCACAGATAAGGTATGAGCTGCGGGTCTGCGGGGCTTTCTTTCTTGGTAATAACTCCGTGACATCTTATCAAAGATAACTGAAGCAAACAGGGCTGGAGGGAAGAGAACAAGGCGGGCCAGCAGGGCCGGCTTCATGGGCGCTGCGGAGCCAGCCCCGTGTCCCTCGCGCATTCTACCCTGCAGACAACTGTCCGTCTGGAGGGTTTTCAGAATCAGTAATGAGCAGTGCACATGGCCACGATGAGGCCTCACCCAGTGAGTCTGATCTTCATGAGACGTCCTTTCACTGGGACCACTTGGGATTCTAGCATGTGAGAACAGTTCTTCCATTTTGCAGACAGATAAACTAACCTCCAAAGAGGTGAAGAAAGTGGCGGGAGGTCACACAGTGATCAAGGAGCAGGCACTTCTGTGTTTCGACTTTGGCAGCCCTGGCCATCTATCGCTTCCTTTCAAAGCTCCTGTGACCGAGCCCTACACCCTCTCTGAAGACATCAGGAAGCCCACCCGGACCTCAGGGGAGGCTGCGGGACGGGGGTGTCGGGACCAGAAGCTGCGTTGCAAACAAAGGCTAAGGGAGGGCCGAAGCGCTTCCCGCAGGGGCAGGGTCTGCGCGTGCAAGAGGCCGTCTCAGCCACCACGACCCACTGCACCAAGTCCATTTGAATTCCGTGGCCTGAGTCATCTCCAAAGATGGAATTATCCTTTCAGCACTTATCAAACTGTGCCTGTGACCCCTCTCGTGAGGTGTCAGCTTTGTTTCTCGCTGTGCAAATGTCACATAATGCCACTGCACCCACAGTATTTTCCGCACTGCAATGGATCGCAGTAAAAATCCCTTGGAGGCTGTTTCCAATACACATGGACCGAAAGAAAAACCCACTGTGCTCTCTAAAGTGAGGGAGACAGGGATAGGCTTTGTGTTTTACGTATAGGCAATTGGTTTTAATAAGCCTTTAGGCTGAGAAGTGATGCGTTAGCATAGGCTGGTAAGAGGTTTTTGTAAGAGGATAGTGCTACCAGGTCACTAAAAATGGTTTTGCATTGGGTTTAGGTGCCTTATCTTCATGTCAGTCAAAATACTGTTTATGCTGTTGTGTACAAACAGACAATAGCGGGAAAAGAAGGAATTCACTGGAATGATTATCAGTCCTGGTGGAGGAAGCCAAGTGAGGGGTAGAATTGGGAGCCAGATTTCCTCACATAGACTCTCTTTCCTCTGGCTTTAGAGATAGGTAAGCATATTTTCTCTTTCACATACTTATGTAGGTAAACACACGTGAGTAAGCAAGGCCTTGGCTCTTATTCCTGGCCCAGCACCGTGCCCAAGTGTGCCAAGGTCAGAGAACAGTCTGATATAATGCAAATGAGTTGTGCAAAGGTACTGCAGGTTTTCAGGGGTCTCCGACTTGTTGGAGCAAGCGCCAGGGACTACAGTGACGTCACCTAAGGGTAGGGCACCACCACCCGGGCTGCGCTGGCACCACTGCTGGTGCCATGAGCTACAGGTGAGTTATTTTAAGTGTGTGTGTGTGTGTGTGTGTGTGTGTGTGTGTGTGTGTAGGGGGTGCTATGGAAGAATTCTGAGGGCAAAACATACATTTGTAAGGCCAATTGTTAAAAGTGACTTTTAAAAGTGACCCTCAGTTAATTTTGCATAAGTATAAATTATTGCATGATGCATGTTTTTAGAAGGCTCAGAAAACCTCTGTTCCAGTTAATGCTTAAATTTTTCAAAAAAAAATTTCATCCTCCTTATTTCTTATAACTTTCTTTCCTTCTTTAAAAAAAACAGTTTTGTAGGTTTATGTCTGGTAGCCTAAGTAACTAATTTGAAGATAATATGCAATGCGAGAGGCACTGTCAAATCTCTATTACTTTGTTTAATGAAATTTTGTATTGTTTATACTTTTTCTTTTTACCATTTTATACTTTAAAAAATAAAAATAAAAAAGGAGAAAAATCCCTCTGCTCCTGGAGGGCCTTTCAATGCACCCCACTCCTTGTTCTGAATTTAGCATGCCGATGGTTCCTTCTGGCTGCTGAGAGAACCTAAAAGGGCTCCAAGACAGGCATTTTTTTTGCGATTCAGGGGCTTTTTCCATCCCAGGACTACACACCCTGGATAAGAAGACTTGGGAGGCCTGCAGGGAGGCGAGACAGCTCCCACTTGCTGTGTCCTGGTGAGATGGGCCAAGCCCAGGACCTGGCTCAGCCCTCAGAATCCCCCAACAGTTAGTTACAGGTGGACACAGAGCTATGACACAGTCCTGCAGGATGAAATGGCGCAGGAGGGTGAACATCAGCAGACCGGGGAAGCCCGCTGTGGGGAAGGCGTGGAAACCACAGACTGGGGGATGCATCCTACACTTTGTCACCCACTTCCTTGTATCCCTTTGCCTCTTCCCCTTGGTGATCATTCATCTTTGTATCACAGCTTTGGCTGAGACGACCCCGCCGTGTGTGCAGCGTGTCCTACACCGGCCCTCTGCATCCGCAGGCTGCACCTCCAGGGCCCAGCCCACCACAGACTGAAAAATATTTAGGGAAAATAAAATTCATCTGCACTGAATGACCACAGACATTTCTCTGTATTATTTCCTGAGCAGCAGAGCATAACTATTTACACAGCACTTACACTCTGTTAGGTGCCATGCATTATCAGGAGACAATTTACAGCACACGGGAGGACATGCACAGGCTCTGTGCCGATCCTGTCCCACGTCATGTATAGCATCCGGGCGTTTGCAGGGGCTCCCAGAGGCAATGCCCTGCAGACACCACGGGACTGCTCTATCTTTGCATAGTTCAGCCTTCTCCTTACTCTTCTGCTCATTGTTCTGAGGCTGCAACCCCGTGTTAGGCGTTCAGCTCGTCTCTTCCATCCCACCCGTGCACAGTAGTCCACAGTGTATGCAAATGAACGGTTTTTAAAAAACCACTGCACTAGTAAAACACACACAGCAGCCGGCGTGTGAGCTGTGCTCTCAGGCGTCAGACTCAAACACCGCCACAGCAGAAAAGCCACGGAGCTGTAACCGTGCTCTCTGCCAAGAATGGGCAGGGGTGAAGCCCTGTGACGACTCCTGCCATCTGTTTCAGAGTGCCAGTTTTCACACGATGTTTTCAATAGATAACCCACATGACAATGCACCTCTAGAAAGGGCCTGAGTAGGGCAGGAACATACCCACTTGGGCATCTTGCCTCCATCGGGGTCGTGATGGTGGTACTGCAGCACGACCACGGTCACCACAACGGAGAGGCCAACGATGATCATCGTGCTGGCAAAATACTGGGCTGCAAAGAGAACAGACGCAGTGAGGCCGGGCTTCGGCGGCACCAAGTGTCACGGCGCCTGTGCTTCTGGACCTCAGTCTGCCGGCAGTGCTCTGCTGGAGCATAGGCGTGCCAGGGACAGGACTGGACAGTCCTGCTAGCCAGGCCAGGCCTACAGCTCACCACTCCCATTCCTGGAGGAAAGGGGTGGCCCAGAGTCCACAGGTCCTGACGTTCCACCTCCAACTGAGTGTGGCGATTCCTGCATGAACCAAATGGCTACCCACAGCACGATGCTTCCCCCTCTAGCAACTGCCCAGAGGTCTCGCTTTCATGAACAGGAAGGGAATGCTATCTGCAAGGGCCGAGCATCAGATCCCAGGCGCCAGACCAGGCTTCCCTTGCTCGATACTACTCATTCCTATCCAGGAAGGCACGAGCCATGAGTGATGCTGTCTCCTGTGCTTCCCTCCCTGGGTGGAAGATCATGCCTTCTATCTGTCCTGGACCAAACCCATTTGCTCCATTCCTGTTTCTCCAAACAGTTAAAAAAAAAAAAAATCTAGGACCCAAAAGCTAAAAAATGAAATGTGTGCTTCTCCCATTTTAACAGAAGATTTATGGAAAAATAATCAACTAAAATTATTAGCCATTAATCATAAAATCTGTGACTGCAAAGCAAGCGTGGAAGAGAGAATTACAGGAGGAAGAGCCACTTCTGTAAGCCCTGGGGCATGCTTCCCCGGCTCATGTTAAACTCCTAAGGCAGCGATGGCAAATCTTTCAGAGATGACTCCCCAAACCGGAACCCCAGACTCACTTATCACAAGTGCCAATGCTGAAATTCAACCTGAATATGGCAGTTTTAGTTTAGAATAAAACAACTCATCTATTAGCATCTTTTGTCTTAAAAAGAAAAGCAAGTGACACACACGCCATAGTCTGGCCGGCATTGTCATGGATGCGAGAACTCTCTGTCCCAGCCTCCTGAGCACCGAGAATACAGGCAGACAACACCGCCCAGGCAGTTCTATGATTTATTTATTTATTATTTTTAACTTAAAAAATATTTCATTTACTTGGTTCAGGATCTCGCTACACAGCTTGGACTCATAGTGATCCTCCTGTCTCAGTCTCCCCAGCGCTGGAGTGACAGGTGTGCACCACGCCTGGTTTCAGTGGCTGGCACGGCCTGGCACCGGCACAGCATGCAGTACCTGGGCTCGAACCCGGGTCCTTCTGCTTGCCAGGCAGTTGCTTAGACCACTGAACTATCTCTCCAGCCCCGTTCTACAGTTTAAAGCCCAATGACAAGCTGGACATCCCCTCCCTTCGACTTGGACCGAGGCAGAGAGAGGACATGGGTCCTTCTGAATAGTGACCTCACGTAGCAAACTCGTGACAGAAAATGGAAGGCACTACAGCTCTCCGTGGCCTGGAGGACACATTTCTCCTCCTTTCATCTGTGGCTGAGATCCCAGCCCTCTTCCACCCCAGGCCTTTACGAAACGAGCTGCCTCTCGCCTTACCTATCAGTGGTACTGAGTCCGACGTTGCAGGCATGATCTCGGCCACAAGCAGCATGAAAACCGTGAGAGAGAGCAAGACTGTTATCCCTAGAACACAAACACACAGATGGTCCTCAGACAGGATAAGTAACAGGGCCTAAATCCCACCTAGCTGGGGCTCCTCACTGGAGTTTCAAAGAGGGTTTCTGATTATTTGGGTTCTTGCATTTACCTGGGGGCATCCTCTGTCACTTAGCACAGTTCCAAGGGACTCTCTGGTGGAGACAGGTTTAGGAACCAGAACTTTGGAAAAATTAACACAGCACCGCTTTCCCTCATGTTCTGCATTTCATTTCTGCAGAGTGCTAGCTTCACAGAGCAGGAGAAAGAAACAATGCAGCCGTACACCTGGCTTCACAGTTACTCACTCGCTGCACGACTTGGGCGTGTCCCTTGCTACCCTGAGCCCCATACCCTGAACAGAAAGAGTTTGGGCATGGTTTCTATGGTACACTAAAAATGCATACATTTAGGGATTCCCTGAGCCAATGATAAATCCATCTCACTATCCAAAATCCTGCTTAGTTTTGCCTGTGACTGTAGGGATTATTATATACAGCGATATACAAAGGCAAGCCTAGAAAGAGCTAAAAACTGCTCCCTCTGCACAATGAAGGCTGATTCAGTGCCCCAAGGAACAAGGGAGGTCAGAGGGAAAGCACTTGCCCTGCAGGGCAGGCTGAGCTGGTCTCTCCCTGGGTGTCATTCTCTCTGTGGGATCAGAGGATCCCAGACTCTGCAGGCTCTCAGGTCACACCTGCACTGCTCAGAGCCTGAACCAACAGCCTCGGGTGTCTTAACGCTGCCTGCCTGCGCTGAAAGGCCGGCATGTAATGAGCCCGGATGGGCTGGCAGGCAGGGCCTGGGGGCCCGATGCAGCTCTGAGCTGCTGCAGATGCCCCGCAAGCTGAGCTCAGGGAAGGGCCTCTGTTCTCGAGTCCTACCAAAGACCCAGGCACTTGCCGAGGGATATCTTCTCTCCAGAGTCTGCAGGGAGCAGAAACACCAGCAGGGCCAGGGCCGAGATGAGCACACAAGGGATGAGCAGGTTAAGCCCGTAGTACAGCGTCCTGCGGCGCATGGTCAGCGTGTACGTGACATCCGGGTACGGCTCTTTGCAGCACTCGTAGAACTTCTCACTCCTCTTGCCCGGGATCCCTGCGTGGAATACAGCAGGAGGGAAGAGTGGGCAGGGCACACGATTCCTCTGTGTGTGTCGGTGCACACACCACACACAAGCACAGCCTCAGAGATCATTAAGCTCTAGACACTTGGGTAATTAATGTTTGAACAAACCCTCGCTGGGTTGCTATGCTGTCGCTTAAAGGTACTCAGTGACACTTGAGTAAACTGACAGATGTTTTTCTGACAGACTGGAAGTACATGATTATAAATAACAGCCCATCGATTTTACACCCTTATAAATGTAAGTGCAGTCACAGGCTGCAAAACAATGTTTCTGTCAAAGATGCGACAAATACATGATGTTAGGGCCAGAGGATGAAATCACCTGGAGGCTGCCCAGCCGCCTCAGTGTCCTGGAAGTACACACACTATGAGCTTTACACAATGAGGCCATATTTGCAGAATGCATTCCCAACTTCCAGTGACTCGTGATTATACTGTCTTCCTATTTAAAATAATGAAATACAGGTTTTCTGTTGATAAAATAAGTCAAAATGGCTGCAGGAGAGAAAAAGACAGAGACAGAGAGAGAGAGAGAGAGAGAGAGAGAGAGAGAGAGAGAGAATATAAGTCTCTTCCTGAGCCTTAGAGACTTGCAGACAGGGGGTAGACTGCCACTAAGTTGCGTGGGTAATGAAATCTGTTGGAAGGAACAAAAGTTTCAGAATCTAAAAATTCTTTGAAAGGCTAAAAAAAAAAAAAAAAGCCAGAATGACCAGTCTGCCTCCTGTCCCGGGCATTAGAATGGCTTACGCAGTTTGTGAGCAGCGGACTCCGTATCACCTTCCAGCCAGTAGGTGCACTTCAGTTCCACTCATCTGCTCCAGCTGCAGGCCACCTGCCCAAGCCTCATCATGAGGCCCCTAGCCAGGCCACCTGCCCAAGCCTCATCATGAGGCCCCGAGCCAGGCCACCTGCCCAAGCCTCATCATGTGGCCCCTAGCCTCGACGCCCTGTAGACAGCCCCCCGCCCCCAAGGTGCACTTGCTGACTTGCCAGTCTGTTTCGGGCCCCAGTGCAACAGTTTGTACTTTATTTCAGCCTCCTCTGCGATTTTCTTGCTTCATGTCATCAACCGAAGTCTGCCGTCCAGCCCCGCGTTAGGCGTGGTGTGGGGCTGAAGGACGCAGGGACACCTCTGCCGGCGCACACTTCTTTAAAGCTGTTCTGGCCCTGCTTCCAGGTCCTCCCACACAGGGTGGCATTTGCTAATTGTTTTTGTTTCTCATCAGAAAAGAGTAGAAGGTGGTACACAGTGCCCAGCTCAGTAAGTGCCCACACGTGGAAGAGGCAGGGGACAAAGGCGCTCACGCGTTCACAGGCCCATCCTAGACGGCCTGCCTGCGGCCTCCGCACTCACCCACGAGGTCCCACTCGCCATTGGGGATGTAGCTGCTGACATCAGCCTCCTGCATCTGGAGGTCCAGCGACCACCCTCCATAGGACCAGGACCCAAACTTCAGCTTGCACTGCTGCACGTCGAAGGGGAACCAGCGCACGTCAATGTAGCAGGTGCTCTTGAAGATGCCTGCAGGGTGACAGAAAGCGCCAGCGACAGGGACGGAGGCTGAGCAGACGGGCCCAAAGCACCCAGCCGACTTTCCAGCCCTCTCTGCCTCTTCAAACTGCTGCCACTCCTGTTCAGAACAAACTGCACTGAAAATACTTCTATTTGTAATTTTGCAAAAATTTTTAAAAACACAGCTTCATTGAAGCCTGTGTTTTAAAATCTAAATGCAAACACAAATTGAAGAAGACTTTTCTCGGGAGTTTCCATGAAACAATTAGCTCTATAAACTTCTCTTTGCCTTTAGCACTCTCAGGGTCTAAATAACAAGGCAACAGTAAAGAATGCAACAAATCTCAGAGGAGTTCATACAAATGATGAAGGACTTGAAGGACTGAAAGGCGTGTGACTGGCGGAGGGTGGGGTAGGCATCTTCTCCAGGTTCAGAACTGAAAAAACGCTGGGGATTAACAGCAAAAGGCAACAGGGATCTCTGTGAGCTGACGGCAATGTTCTAAAATTGGAGTATAGTAATGGTGGCACACTGCCCCAAATCTATGAAAAAGCAGTGACTCATGTGCTTAAAAGGTATGGTATGGAACTTGTACCTCCTCAGGGCTGCTAAAAATCCACACATGAAGTGGAGGGGAGGAGTCATGCTACAACTAGGTCTTTATTGCAAAACTTGCATCCAGGACTGGGGAGAGAGCTCCGTGATCTAAAGGCTTGCCTGGCAAGTGCAAGGACCCAGGTTCAGTCCCCAGTACTGCATGCTGTGCTGGCCCTGGAACCCTAGGCACAGCACGCCGGCCATGGAAACCGGGTGTGGTGGTCACACCTGTAATCCCAGGACTAGGAGGTTGAGACAGGAGAATCACTATGAGTCCAAGCTGTACAGCAAGACCAAATAAATAAAAAAGAAAAACAAAACTTGCATCCAAAATATTCCTATTCACCTTTGTCTACTAACAGGGACACAGCAGCACCCCAGAAGCAGCCTCCTAGGACTGCAAGGCCCAGGCAGCTCTGCCAGAGTAGAGGAGAGTCCCAGGTCACCCGCACTCATCCTGTCCTTCCTAACCCCAGGCCCCACGACCAGCTTACAGTGCTGGAGTCCCGGAGTGAGCGCTGTGTGCTAGGAGCAGCAGGGCGTGGAGTACAGCTCAGCTCTCCAAGCCACCTGCAGCACAGAGCTCCTCCATCCAGGGAGGCCGCTTCCTACAGTGGTCCGCATATCAGAGGCTGCAACTTGTGTGTGCTGGAAGGCGCTGCACAGCCCCAGTCTGCAAAGGCGGAAGGGCCTGCTGGGCAGGGCTCGAGCTGGAGCAGGCCCTGCAGGGAGCGTGTTGAAAGCAGACGCTCCACCAGGGACGCGCAACAGCCGATTTTCTCCTGCTAGACAGACCTCACAGGGCATTATCCGGTCTGGACAGCTTCAATCGTAAGGGCCACACATGGCTGAGAAACAGAATTTCTCAGGTGAGCACACAGAGATACTGACTATGGATGTCTAGCGTCTGTTGACAGGAAGAGCATGCTGTAAACAACCACCCAGTAGATAAAGCCAGCTCTGCAGTGTGCTGGGAGACCAGGGGCCAGGGGCTGACTCTGGAGAGGAGTGTGTACATGGCATGGAGTATGTGTGTGTGTGTGTGTGTGTGTGTGTGTGTGTGTGTGCATGGGTCCACTGAAGGTGTGGGTGTGTGATGTGGGTATATGTGGTGTGGACTTGTGGACTTCATGGGGCATGTCTGGTGTGTGTCCCTGCTGCTAGTACGTATTAGAGCGTGAGCCGTGGGGAGGGGAGTAGGTGCCGATTTCTTGTGAGGAGGAAATTAAATAAACTAGACAGTTGCAGTAGGGGAGATAACCCTGGAAAATATTATGTTTAAGGATCTTTTAAAAGACAAAAAAAAGAAAAACTCAACTGTTAATATCCATATGCAAAGCATGCCCTTGAATGTGCCTCAAGCCCACAAATCTGAGCTCTGCACCGCTCAATAAGCAGCCTGGGGCCTGGGGGGGGGG
>NDGN011553172.1:14034-28462 GCA_002564285.1 Tympanoctomys barrerae | reverse complement strand
AATATTTAATTTTCCAAATATTAGTGCAAACTTATCTTTTCAATGAACTAAGAGAAATTAGAAGTATAACTATTCCAACTATCTCCTATAGAATTCCTTCTGCTTTTCCCTTCCTTCTTGTCTCCATTCTCCAACCCAGTTTCCCTTTCCTTTTGAAATGTTTTTCCTATCCATCTTTATGGCTGAATAATACTCCATTATGTAAAAATACCACACATTTTTTATCCATTCCTTAGGATATCTGAGTTCTTTCCAAGATCTATCTATTAGAGGTTGTGCTGCTATCCACATGGAAGTGCAAATTTCATTGTGGTATGATACTTTTAATTCTCCTGGGAAGACACCCAGAAGGGGAACAGCTGGGTCCAATTGGGACCTCTAATCATAGTTTTTGAAATTTTTCCACACTGATTTCTATAGTAGTTGTACCAGTCTAAACTGCCACCAACAGTGCATAAGTTTTCCTTTCTCCCAACCGACCTTCCAACATTTGTTATTGATTGATTTTTTTTTCATGATAGCTACTCTTTCTGGAGTGAGATGGAACCTCAATGTTCGCTTAATTTTCATTTTTCAAATGGCCAATGACGTTGAATATCTTTTCATGTATTCATTTGACTTTTTTTCTTTATCTAAGAAGTATTTATTCATATCAGGTGCCTAATTTTGAATTGGGTCTTTGAATTTGGGGGATATTTGATTTTTCAAATCTTTATACATTCTAGATGTAAGTGCTTTATTTGTGAGAAAATTACTTTGCTCTTGCCACTTTACAGAACCCAGGCATATGAATGAGATTTGTGGTCATATGGCAAAATCACAAAGAAAACAGAAAATAGTATGCAGTACATAATCCTTAATGTCAATGTTTGCCTAGTGGGTTAAAATTTAAAATGAACCTGGGAGAAAATAGGGAAAAGGAAAAACAGGAAGGGATTAGAAGAAAGGCCACAGAGAAGAAGAAGAGGAATCGTGCTAACTTTGAGAAACTGATGCAGAAATTCAGAGGGAAGGAGAAACAGGTAAAAGAAAAAGAAAAAGAAAAGAAAAGAAAAGAAAAGAAAAGGACCACAATCACAAAGAGATTAGACACCATATTCACACTCATACAAGTTCAAGACATGAAGGAGAAAAATGCAAAACTAGAAAACAAAGGAGAAAGGAAAAAAAAAAACAAAGGAAAAACTACCAAAAATAAAAAATTAAAGAGCAAGAGAAAAAAAGAGAAATGTCTGCCTCCAGATTTGTCCCTGCTGTTACTAGTATACCACAGGTGGCGATAGAATTCAGATCTATGCTGATTCATTTGAGCAAGCCATCATGGGAACCTGCACCATTTGGTCTCTTGTAGTCATCACCACCCTTTCCACAGGTGTGAGCTCAGCTGGGAGCTGCTAGAGGAGCCAGCAGCCACTCAGAGTTCTGAGCTCATTGAGCCCCTTGTCCAAAATGATTCTCAGCTAATCACTCTCTCCTGCAGGACAAGGAAACCCTCACCACTCAGCACCACATAAGGCAGTCCTTGTCCGCTGCTCTGTGCCACCGCTGCATCTCTCCATGGAAGTCTCTGGGGTCGCCAGCCCTCACCATGTGTCCCCAGGTCTCAGTCGTTCATCTTGCCTGTGTGTGTCCTCCCAGGGAGAGGCACTGGTGGTCACCCAGTTCTCTTCACTGTCTCCATGGGATTCAGCTCTGCTTCAGTCCCTTCCTGGGTCCATGGGGACTCACTTCCCTCTTTCTCACCTTCTCCAAATTGCTGTACTTCCTCATCTGGATAGTGACACTTAGAGAGGCTCTTTCACTGCTGTTTACCAATCTACCATCTTGCCTCACCTCTAAAGCCTATTCCTTGCCAGCACAGTATCTTCTCAACTATTCTGAATGCTTTCTTTCTGCACTTTAAACTAGTTTTACAATCGCAGATGTACACCTCCGTTGTGGCAGTGAGAGTTAAAAGAGATTGATAGAAAGGCAGAAGAATCCTGCAGACTAAAGGATTCTGCTTACATATGCAACACTTTAGTAATAGTGCAAGTTTTGTTAATAAAACAAAACATCTTCCAATATTACGTGAAATAAAATCTAACACTCCTTTTGAGTGAAACTAGTTTCTGTACTTCATTCATTTTATTTATTTATTCATGTTTGTATTTTATTAAGGGTCTACAGTGCCTCACTATGTAGCTTGGACTCTAGTGATCTACCTGTGTTCAGCCTCCCAAGAGCTGGGATTACAGGTGTGCGCTACCATGCCCCCCATCTCAATCTCCATCTCAGGGCACCCTGGGGTCAGAGCCGGACAGCAGGCCTGGGAATCAAACCCTGGGCTCTGTGCTTTGCTTTAGCAGGCACTTTAATCCACTGAGCTATTTGGCCGGCCTTAGTCTCTGTACTTTAGAAGGTGTAATAAAACTTTATTTAGTAAGCTGTCCATTCTTTTCATGTCTTTGATTATGCAAAATAATTAACGGTGCATTCTTTTAGTTTTGTTTCTTGAGACAAGGTCTCACTATGTGTTCCAGTGCGGCCTCAAACTCACGAGGATTATCTTGCTTCTGTCTTACAAAAAGAATTATACTATGTTTTTAATATAAAAAAACAATGAAAACATTAGACAACTAGCATTAAGTTAAATTTCTTTTAATAAATGTTAATATGATGTGATATGATGTCTTGAATTCCTATTTTCAAAGATTGTTCCAAATACTTACAATAGATTTCACTAGCAAACATGTTGCTCTTATGAAATTGTCTACTTAGATCCTTAAACTCTTAGGTGAAGAAGCTGGCATTCCTAGAATCTCACCAAACGAATGAAACATGTTCTAATAGCATCATAAAGTTTAACGTGTTATATACTCCAATGCAATTCCACTGTTCTTTAAAGTTAGTCTAGTATTTTCTTATTTTTAAATCACATGAGGAAAGAAATCACAAACAGCATCTTCCGGAGGCATTAACAGATATATTTGTTCATAGTCCCAAGCACAGCTCACAGTGACAGGTGTCTGATTATTTTAGATGCTAACTCTTGTTACATTTTCTGCTGTCATACCTTGAATTGCAGCAAAAAAACAAAATGATTGCAACTACATCCCTTGTGATTCAGAAGCTAAGAAATATCAGCCTTTCTTACCAATGTAATCAATTCTAACTGCTTTTAGGAGCTTTGAGCTTCACAAACAATTCTTCTGAAAGAAGGAATTGACAGACCAAGTAATCCTCAATATATCGTCTACGTGAAGGGCCTTCCTTCTGTTTCACACAGTGCTTTGCACCAGTGGACAGCACGCTGCCACCCTGCTTGGCAGTCTCCTGTCTTGGGCGAGTTGACAGGCTTCTACTCTGGAGCACCGTGCAACAGCAATCCCAGGACAGCCGGCTTTGAGTCTTCATAGGATGGTATTCAGCTAATGCCCGAGCAAATCAATTTACCCTTTTATTTGCCTCAATTCCCCCTTGTTTTTCTAGTTGTCCCTGCCAACTCTTGTCTTATGTAGAAATGGAGCATGTATAAAATGAATAGTAACAAAATAAAAGAGATGAAGTTCTGACTATTTTGGCCTGAGTTAACATAAGGTAATTGTGTGTTTCACAAAAACAAACAAACACCAAAAATCCTACTGGTGTCTTTTAATTAGACTAGTTCCATGTAGTAATTGGCTTTAATGATTATAGATAGATAGATAGATACATATAGATGGATAGATCTATCTATCTATATAGATCTATCTATCTATCTGTATCTATCTATCTATCTATCTATCTATCTATCTATCTATCTATATCTATCTAGATATTTCAGAATCCCAGCTATTTATTCTATAGAAACACCCATATTTAATTTCATCCAATGCCTGTCTTCCAACTGCATTTACTGGATTCTGCATCTGTACATTTGGCAGCTCCTCACAGCACCAGTTACATTAGATATAGCTTTTTATTTTCTATATTCTTGATGCTCTGACATTTGTGCACTCATGCTTTGAGACTACCCCTCCCAAGGCTGCTCAGTTCTTGAAAGTAAACTGTTAAGGGACTAGCACCTCCTCCTATGCAAAGTGACACATCTGGAGCCAGCCCCCACCCAAGCTCCTTTCAATCAAGTTCTTACCAAATTTTCTGCCTTTCCTCTTTTGCCCTGAATTATCCCAGAAATAAGTGCGAGAAATCTACAGACCATCCTTCCAGCCAAATCCAACCAGATTCCCTGAGACCAGACAATCCTAAACTCTTCACTTTTCATTCATAAATGTTAATAGAGGCACTAAATCAGATTGTACCTTTTCTTCTGATCTGTTTTCTAACCAAAATATGATGCTTTTCTTAATTCAGCTTCTTGGATAATCTAAGTGTCCTTACAGTTGCTTTAGAGAGTCAAGAATTTTTGAATCATCTTGTGGGGTTTTTTGCTCATGCTGTGTGTGTGTGTGTGTGTGTGTGTGTGTGTGTTTTCATGGTATAAGGATCACTTAGTGCTTCATAAAAATCCCCCAGACATGAAGATCTCTTCTGTAGTGCATGCTTCCCACTGATGTGATCTGGAGCTGGCCGCTTTTTGCACCTATGTAATTCTTATCTCGACTTGGTAGGATAGAAGCAGATCAGGTCACCGCATCGCCAGGGGAGAACCCCTCTCAGTTCTCAGAGCCAACCGTATCTCAATCATGTACATGAAATTTTGAAAATAATTTCACCCCTTTTTCCATGTCCCATAAAGGCGTATTTTAGCACTGATGGCTGCCTGGGTTTTGGAGAATGAAAGAAAAAAAGATGACTGCAAGCACAGAAGTATGTCAGAAACAGGAGAATGAAGAATGAGATAGCAGAAAGTATGAGAATAAAGGAGGATCAAACTTTGTGAATATTAGTTTTATACCTAGAGTGGACAGATAAAGACAGAGATAGAGATAATTATATATATATATATATATATATATATATATATATATATAATTTTATATGTTAAATATAAAATTATGTAAAATATATGTCTTTCTACTCTTTCTTCTCTGAGTTTCCCTCATATTTCACTTTTTAGTCAGCCATAATGGATTCTCCTAGAATCCCAAACGCCTATTTTTAAGCACATGTTTAATAAATACAAAAATTTAGATATTTTAACATGTCCTACAATGTTTCAAGTACATAGAAAGATTTGAAATAAGATATTGAATTAATGTTTTTTGCTATTAATGTAATGCACAAAGACATTGCACTACACTTTTTATAAATATAACTGTCATAAAAATAAAATAAAATAATTGATAACATCTCTTCACTTTTTATACCTCGTTTTTATACTTTTCTACTGGATATTAAAACCAAGATAAAACAAGACCTATTTAATAAGAAATGTAACTTTTGTCTCTGACAATGTCATTCAAATCCCCTCAGGATTGACCTTGAAATGCTGTACCTTAGATTGTAGATCCTTTGTCAATGTCAGCCATGTGGATGAGTCATGGCCATTGCTTGACCCATTTGCTCTCTGTGAAAGCCTGAGAAAATGTTTTCTCTCCATGTGATTCTCCTTAGGTACACTCTACATCATCAATCACTTTCCTCTGTGTCCTCATACTCTCCTGGATCAGAAAATTTGGGACACTAGCGAGTTACAGGATGTTACAGTACAGTTTCCCCTATTTCCTGAGTCCTCACTGATCATGAAAGGGGGCGTCAATGTTCGCTGTCCTTGCAGCCTTCCTTTTCTCTAACTTTTGGTCTGCAAAATGAAGTTGTTAGCCCTCCAGAAGAGAATGTTAATGATATTATTACCATATAGCATAGGTAGTTGAGCTTAACCTCACTGTCTGTTTGAATATAAAACATCTTAGACATAACATGGAACAGGTATTTTCCATCAAGCATTGATATGTAAAACTTTAAATCCCTAAGGCATGTGAAAAAAAATAAAAATAGGAATAAGCAGTTACATATGTTTACACAGAAATTTAGAAATCTAAACATATATAGCACTTTAGCAGGACAGGCTCAAGTCAACAACTTCTGACTTTGCCAGTCCTACAGATAACCCACTACTACTATGGACTACTGGACTATATTGGATTATTTTGCTGAATTCATCCACATACAATATTTTAATGGCAATAGAATACCCATAACTGACAAAATTAAACAAAAAAAAGTGGATACAAATGAAGGACCATTTTGTAAGTGTATATACAAAATACTTAGGATAAATATACAGCTACTTTCTCTTAATTCAATTAGAGGAAAGATTTGTGCTAATAGTGTTTGGACACAATGTCATGTCTGCATCTTGTACTATGAATAACCATGAAGAAGACAACAATATACAATGTATTAATTATCAAAACTGTCCTACTAATTGGTTTTGAAACTGCCTCATTACTATTTGTTTCTCAATTAAATTAATAAAAATATCTCTTCACAGAAATAAAGGTCATAAAGAGTATGTTCAGTTAGCTTCAGTGTAATGTCTATTTTTCTAGTAAGCATTGCTTGTCTACCAATCAATAAATAATATAAACTGAGCACCTGTTCGGTTCTACATTTGATCCCATAAATCCTTTTCTCCTCCCCAAAAATCCGTGAGTTAGATACTTTATATTAAATTGGGATTTGTAGAAATATGTTTTACCTCAGGTTCTATAGACACAAAATGCAATCGCATGATTGTATCTGAAAGGATCTAACGCCACGTGTTCTACAGCTGTGAACCATAGTGTTGCGTGCAGAGCACTAGGCAAGGATATGGTCATGCACTACCAATATCACAGGGAAATAATGTGAGATTTCTAAAGGGCTGAGTATGTTTTGGGGCAGAACTTAATGTATGGATTCATTATAGGTCAGGCTAATATTTACACAGGGAGTTGTAAGCCTGCTGCTCTATGGGAAATCATACTGTTTCTTAGTCTAATGTTATCTATCATTTCAAATTAAGAAAAAGACAACAAAAAGACAATAAAATATTCAAAAAAAATTGATAATATTTTCAAAGCTTGCTACACCTCTACTTATTTATGCACGTGGTTAGGAGGTACCTACTCCACGAGGGTGATGGACTGACAGGACAGAAATCAACACGTCCTATTTATGTTTCTTGCCTTTCCAGCAAAAGTGCTCCAGAACTGAGGGTGTCCCCTGGTGTACCCTTGTTGCAGCACTGCAGCCCCCTCAACAGAGGCTGTGTCATGCTGGAATACTCAGACCGTGAAGAAGGATATACAAAGACAGACCTGTACGTGCAAAATATCGAGCTTCTGGGATGGAAACTTTACATACATACATATACTTCTAACTACCATCTAGCCTGAGAGCTCTCCTATTGAAATCCTTATTTTCTGTTCTGCATAGAAATGATACATGCATCATGGTCTGACCACATCTGTGTTTTCCCTTTTCATAATCAGAAACATTTTTTTAATGTATTTACTACAGAATCTACAGGGTCTCACTACACAGATTGGACACAGAGCGATCCTGCTGTTTTCAGCCTCTCAAGCAATGGGATTATACACTTGTGCCACCACACCCCATCTCAGTCACTTTCTCAGTATGCCCTGTGGGCAGTGCCAGCATGGCAGGCCAGGGATCAACCCCAGGTTCCTGAGTCTGCCTAAGCAAACCCTTTAATCCACTGAGCTATCTGGCTGGCCCCAGAAATATTTTTTTCTAAATATATCTTTTGGGGCTGGGGAGACAGTTCAGTGGAATAAGCACTTCCCTGGCAAGCACAAGGGCCTGAGTTCAATCCCTGGTTCTTACCAAATAAATAAATAAATAAATAAATAAACAAATAAATAAATACATCTTTTGCTAATTTTACCCAGCTTGGAAACTTGCTTCCTAGTAAGTAGTGATCCTGGTAAACAGGTGAGCCACTACAGATAAAAAACAAACAACAACAATAAAAAACTAGACATAGAATAATAACATGAAGAATTAGAAAATCACAATGGGAGAAAAAAAATAACAATAGAATTGTCTCTTACTGCCAATGTTGCCAACGTCCCGCTAAGTCACGATAAAAACCTCGCAGGTAGCACTCAGGTATAGATGCAGTGAGAGCCCCCCAGAACTCTTATCAGTATTATCACAGATGAAATTTTTCTTCTGCAGTCTAAAAGGAGATGGGACTAATCTGTAGACTGAAGATATGGTGAAACAGTTTTGCAGGACAGTCAGCAACATTAAAATGCTGAGCAAAGGTAAATCTGTTTTTGTAAAATAATGATAGATCTGAGCAACCTTGATGTTAGGAGTTTGAGATAGTGAACATTAAGATGGATGCTCTGAGGGTGATCACTTCAGTGATGCAGAGCTGACCTGCCTTCCTTTGATATGATGCAGTGATTTCCCTGAAAAATGAAAGGGTCACATGAAGGAATTCCCATCAGCTCTGCTTTTAGAAAAATAGGTAGAGTTTGATCAAAGCATGTATAAGACACGGCAAAGAAGGAAAAAGTCTAGATGCTGAAGTATAAGAATGTGATAGCAAATAACTGCCCGAGCATCTGGAAGACACTAGGATTAAATTGCTAGTGTCTAGGGCACCAGCATATAAGACTAGATAAGAACAATACATGGATTTGGCCTTTTCCTCGGTGTTAGATTGAACACACTTTCAAAGAACTCTGACCAACTGGAAAACTCACTGCCTGCATGACTTATGGGACCCTGAAAAAATAAATGACCCTTGCCTTGGGAAAAGAAAATAAGTGGATTTCTGTAACATTTAATAGAACAAAGATGTCAAGGTAGGGGGGTAGACAGCAATGCATGTTATAGGAGAGACCAGAAGGCTCATCAGAGGTCACGTTCTACGGAAGAACTGAAGACCTGCATCCTGGTTAGCAAGGCCATGTGGAAAGTGTAGGAAAAGAGCAGCAGCAGTGCGGACAGCCTCGCTGCACAGTAGACTCACCTGTCACTCCAGGGAATGCTGTGTGCTCAGCAGACATGGCCAAAGGGCAACATGTAACTCTTGGAAACAAGGAAATATCAGTTGGCATAACAAAACTAGAGGGTTTCCTACAGCAAACAAGGGGCCACAGAGATAAAAACAGAACAGCGTAATCACTTCTTAATATACATTAATGGAATATTTTCCACTGTCCATGCCAAGATAATGCACTAAAAATAGTTTTGCATACCAGATAGATTGACAGATCACCATTTAAAGATAAACAACTGAAGGATTTAAAGTCTGTAATCTTCATTATATCTCTCTTTAATTGACTCACTTAGTCTTTCAAGAAACTACATGATACCTAGAAAATTAAAAAAAAAAAACTGTCACAACCTACATGGTATCATGAGTACATTCACAAGGTTGACTATGCTATCTATTCTACAACAGATTAATAAGGCTTCTCATATATGAAAAAGTGTGCTCATTGTTTTATGAATAATTTGTTCTCCATTTCAATGAGAACAACATTGCATTCAGCACAGCTCTGAAAAGCTCCTAGAGGCAGACAGTAAAGAAATGAGGCAAGAGTGAAAATGCACAAAGCTGAGGTCAGGTGGAGACTTCTTGCCTGGTGCAGAAAAAAGCCACTCAGGGGCTATGGTGTGTTTATCTGCACACTCAGCAGATGGATACCAGGTGAAGCCCCTCTGCATAGCATTTTGTTCATCCAGCTTGCCCCAGACACTTCATATTCTTGGGGCTGGATCAGTTTGTTCATCTGGCTCACCTCGGGGGCTCCACAATCATAAATATTTCCATTCTCTTTCCTTTATGTATTACACAGAGGTTTGGGCCATCCAGTGTCTTACAGTAATGTCAGTTTGATGCACACATCAGTGATACTCTGTTGTTAGAAAGATTTGAGCAAGAGGTAACTAATAGCCAAAAGACTGTGGATGCTCTCCAGATGAGAGATATATAGCATATGGAAAATTCCAGTGAAGACTTTATGGATCTCTTTGCTTGACAGATACAAATTAAAAAAAAAAAAACTCATCTCACCTATTTACCTCGAAGAAGGGTGGCCAGCTCCTCATTAGACTGTGCTAAAGCCTTTGTCTTTGGGGAGTTCTGCCTGGAAAGCGGTGGATCACTAAGAGGCAGGGGCATGTGTAAGGTCCTTAGTTTACTAGGAATGTGCCCTTAAAGGATGTCATGATACATGGCTCCATCTGTGGACACAACCCTCCCCCCCCCCGCTTGCTAGCCACCAACTCAGTGACTTTACTCTATATGCACATTGTCACCACGCTGTGTTGTCCTAATCAACTATAAGCACGTAGCATTGGGGTCAAGAAATCATGGACAGAATCTTGAAAACATTACACCATCATTAGCTCTCTTATATAAGTAAATTATCTCAGGTACATTGTTTTACTAATGGAAAGCTAGCACACTGCTGTTGCCTGCAGCTGTCCACTTCATGGCAAGCCATTGAAGAAATGGCTTCATCAGATAAGAATTTGTTCATTGCATCTTACTGCATTGTATACCTCATCATACAGAAACAGCCAGTTTCATAGTATACTAGTGTGTCTTTCCAAAGACATACCTGAAGGCTTATTGCAGATAACCACTCTGGAAATATAGTGCTACCCTTGCAGGCACTGAACATATATTAATTTGTAGACTCCATGTGTCATTCTGGAAATCAGTATTCCAAATAATCCTTTGTGATGATATTTGTTTGAATCCCTGGAACTCAGGGCTCTCTGGATTTGGAATTAGTCCCTAACAAAGATGCACACTTGTCCAGGAAGCTAAAAAAGCCATCTTTAAACTTTCCATTATACCTACTGTTAGGGCACTTTGGAATCCTTCTGTACACAGATCACATTAGGAATTTCCATACTGATGAATATACATGACCCAGATGAGGGATTGTTTTTAAAATATGATGAGAAGAATACATATGAGAGCTATGTGAACTGCTCTAGTATTTGCTGGTACTCATTTGCTGTATTCGCACAGAGTGGATACGTGTCAATTCCTTGTGAAGAAGAAAAGAATAAATACGGACTTGATGTTGGAGGAGAAATGTGTGTGTCACACCATCAGAGAAGTCATCAAAATTGCAGATGATTGAAAATTAAAGGGAAATTGAAATGGAGGAGAATGAGTATGGATACTTCTTGCAAAGCTAAAATCTGTGCACAGGTCATCATATTAATTTTTTCTCATTCCTTTCTTTGAGTTTTATTTTTCTCATGGACAGAAGCCCACAGATCATGGAAGAAGCTGCTTACACACTTGTGTGGAGAGGGATCTATGGGTAATCAATAAAATATTTTTAGTTAAAAAATCATGTGAAACAGAGATTTATTATCATTCAGGACTTATTGGTATGAAATAACTAAAATTTGGAAAGAAAGAAAATAAGCATTCGAGAGTTTTAGGTCCCAAACTGGAGAATATATGAATAAAATATTTGTATAGAGAACAATTTTAGAGCTACTCAGTTTTGAGCTACAGAGATATCTGACACAACTAAGGTTGAGTGAAGTTCTGGTTAATACTTCAGGTGCATTTCATTGAAAGTGGAGAAGATTCATACTTAGTGCTGACAAGTGCAGATCAGACATAATATATATATATATATATATATATATATATATGTATAGTCAATATGAATCTCTGCCCTGTAACAACTGAATTACACATTGTGATAATAAAAGAACAAAATTTTCCCTGCTAAATTATTTATGACAAAGTATTTTCATTTTACATATGTTTTAAATATGAGGAAAGTGTAGATGTGCAAGAGGAAAAGATACATAGATTAGCTCAGTTTTGTTGTTGTTGTTGTTCTGTTTTTTTTTATTTTTTTAAGTCTGCAGGGTCTACAGGGTCTCACTATGCAGATCCGACTCATAGTGATCTGCCTGTATTCAGCCTCCCAAGAGCTGGGATTACAGGTACAGCCCACCACACCCAGTCTCAATAGCCATTTCAGTGTTCCCTGGGGTACTGCATGCTGGGGATTGAACCAAGGCAGGCCATTGTGCCTGCCTATGCACGTGCTTTAATCTGCTGAGCTATTTGGCCAGCCATTTAGCTCAGTTATTTTAGAGCAGTGAGTTTGAAAAATACAGATAAAATATAATAACAGGTAAGACCAAATTAACTGGAATCTTTAAATGATTTTCTTTTTTTTTCTCACGCTTAGCATCAATAGAAATAACTAGAGGTCAAATGTTTCTTAATTAGGGCCAGGGAGATAGCTCAGTAGAATAAGGGCTTGCCTGGCAAGTGCAAGGACGTAAATTCAATCCCTCGTTCTGCAAAAAAAATCCTTTTTTTTTCATTAAAATTGAAACTTAACTACATGAAGAAATATTGTACACAGAACAAAATTCAAGACAGAGGAGAAATTATTGCAAAAAATATAAAAGTAAAATGTAAAAATGAAGTCACAAAGTTACTCAAGTGCAGAGCTATGATTACATGTTTAATTTTTATAATACTAGCCATAATCCTATCATAAATCATGAGAGAAAATATTCTATGCATATAGTGTTTATCCTCATGAAATACTGAATTCTTAATATATCAGGTATTAGTCAGTAAATTATTTCTTTCTAGGCACTAAATGTCACCCTGCTTCTCAGGAAGAAAAATTAATTGGGTTGTATCTTTAGAACACATAAGCTGATGTCAGATCATGAAATAATTATCACATAATTAGTTTTATTAATAATAGTAATATATTTATGCTGTACTTTGTAATCAGCAAGATTCTCCCAATAAATTACTCAATAAGAATAAGTTAAATACTTTGTAAGGTGATTAACTTTGTCAGACCACTGAGTACTATTTAATGTACTCACCTTGTGATTTTCTTGATGGCAGAAGTTAACCCAGATGAGGAAATTGCTGCTCTGGAATCCAGTGTTATTTGGGTTTTTAAAAATATCTGTCATTTTAGTTCCATGGAAGGCTATGTCTGACTGATGCTTCTGCCTTTGTTTAGACTTTTATAGCTATGATCATCTTTTTTTTTTTTAACAAGGAGAGTACAAAATAGTACTAAGACAGAAAAATTACGAGTGATACAGAATGTCACTTAACAAAGCAATATGAATTTCACAGTATTTGTTGTAATATGTTGTTGTGTTCCAACCAGTTATTCATATTACCAGATATATGTGGGCAAAATTGGAAGAAGAAAGGAAAAATAAAGAATTTTTGCCTCCTATGATCATCTTCTAAGCTGTTTTCCCTTCCCCATGTAGGTCGTAATGGGGACCACAGCCTAGGGACCTCTGTGAGTGGCACACCACCTTCCTGGTTTCTGATGACAACGCACTCAGAGAAGTACTTAGAAGCATGGACATCACAAAAGTACTTAATGTGCAAGGACATTTTGGGTACTAATACATATTTCTCCTGGGAGGGCTCTCATGAATTTGGCTTCTACCAAAATTAAAATTAAAATTTTCATACAAAGGCTGGGGAGGTAGCTTGGCAGCTTAAGTGCCTGCCTTGCCAGCATAAGGACCTGGGTCAAACCCTGGGGCTGCATGCCACGTGGTGAGGCTGAGAGAGAAAAATCACTAAGTGTGTGCGCTGTGCAGTAAGACCTTGTACCAAATAAGTAAATTATATTGAATCTCTCAAATAAAATGCATAATACCTGAAATCAGAAGTTCACCGATCCTTCTACAAAATTCACCACTATATCAAAATAATCACTCTTAATTTTTTATCCGATAACATGAATTTAACTTTTAATAATGCAAATAGAAATACCAATGATGTTTTCAAGCTTCATATGTACTCAAAGAAATCTACGATAAGCTTATACTTTCCTGAAAATGTGGGGTGGTTCCAAATAAATAAGAGCAACTAAAAATGAAGTTTTATAGGCACTACATTTTATTGCAGTGTAGATGTTCATTTTCTAGGGAAATACATTTCAATTATTTACAGAAATCAGAAGACTGAAATGTCCCAGCAATTAGTACAATCTGACAAGCCAATGTTACATCTTGTACTCTTATTATACTGAGACTTATCTTCCAATTTTTTTTAGTGTTGAAATAAATAATTATGGGATTTTAAGCATCACAATACACGCCATGGATTTTTGATTGACCGTTTATAACTTTTTGTTATGAAAACTTGTAGTGCATAGTGACAGTGTAAAATGTCATGTTCACAATGGATTGTCCTAATTTGTAAGATGGACAGCACTTAAGTTTAGAGAAATATTTTTGGTGAACTTACAAAATTCAGTGAAGATGATAGACATCATAGTTTTGAAAAAGAAAGACAATGAGTAAATGTTAAATTTTGAATTTGAAAAAATCCGATATATATTTAGGGCCAGGGAGATGACTCAGTGGATTAAATGCTTCCCTAGGAAGTACAAGGGCCTGAGTTCAATCCCCGGTTCCGAAAAAAGGGAAAAAAAAGAAAGAAAGAAAGAAAGAAAGAAAGAAAGAAAGAAAGAAAGAAAGAAAGAAA
>NDGN011553172.1:0-13984 GCA_002564285.1 Tympanoctomys barrerae | reverse complement strand
AAGAAAGAAAGAAAGAAAGAAAGAAAGAAAGAAAGAAAGCAAGAAAGAAAGAAAGAAAGAAATCTGATATATATTTAAAGATTTTTTGAAATCTCTTGCTCTCGGGATTTTCTCATTTTCAGATACTCCTTATTTTGCCTCTCCACCATTGTTTTATTCAGTCCTTACTTCTGAATTTCTAAAATGTGATAATATTGTCCCTGATTAGATCCAGAAGTAAAGCTACCTCTGTGCATTCCTGCAATGTTGTGACCAAGACCACTATTACTGAAAGATTAGTTGGAAATAAGAGACAGCAGCTGCTCTGCAATCTTCCCTGAAGACAGTTGTGGATGAACAGTGCAGTCAAACATCATTCTACACATTTATTATCTGGGTGTCATTTAGTAGCAGAATTTTTTGCCCACAGAATGCTTTAAAAGTACTTGATCTATCTAGGTCACTTATGACAAGACACCTGAAATTTATAGGCGTGTGATGCATAATTCTCTGGAAAATGTTAGCATCATATATGCAATTATCAAAGTAATAAATGTTGGTATTTCATGATCGTGCTGGTTATAAATATATTGCATCTGAGCTATAAATTTTTAGACTACTCTGTACAAATGGATCCAAGTCCTTTTAAACATTTGTTTTCCCCATACTGTCTGGTAAAAAGTTTGCCAGTGGAGTCTGCAGAATAAAAAGCATTTATTTCTCATGTCTGCTAGGTTGGCTTTTCAGGTTCCAGTGGTATTCACATTGGCTACAGAGCCTAAATTCTCTGGGCATGAGCAGTATCCAGGAGCCTCCTGGCCCCTCCCTACTCCTGAGCAGTTTTGAAGAGTTACCCTTTCCTTAACGTCCATCTCTTTCAGTGCATGACAGCCAGAGGCACCAGCTCCTGCAGTGCCCAGAGGCTAGAAGAAGCACACAGAAAAGAGCTCACCGTCTCACCCCAGTTGGGGACTTCTAGAAAGCTCCAAAAAGGCTTATGACTAGAAGTCTTTTATGGCACGGTGTCACCGAACTTTTCCATAACTCTCTCCAATAAAGTTGGAATCTGAACTCTGATCAGATGTGGGTTCTTCCTTGGGTAGTGTAACTTAGTCCTAGAGTTGGTATCTGCTCTTGTCATTTCAATATCTTAATTTGTCTTTATTGTCAAATTCTCAAGAGGTTATTCAAATGATTACTAGTACTGCTTCCTATTAAACATACCCTGTTTAAATAATTAATTTGCCCTATTATTGGACCCCAAATAATAACCAATTTAACTATCTCTGCTTATAAAATTAATATCAAATCATATAAAAGTTCACATGTGAAATTTAAATGAGTTTGTGTCTTAATATGAGAAAAATGGCAGGAGTGAATGAATTAATGGTATCAAACTATTCTTCTGCACTTGTAATTAGAAGATTCCAATACTGTTTGATTTTTTTGGTGTGATTTGATTCTGACAAAAATAACTTATTTTTGTTTCTATAGCTCTTTTTTATTTCTTATTCATTTCAATAAGAAAATAAAATAGCACTGAAACAGTTTCAAAACAGGTTGGTAGGACTTTTACAATAATTAATACATTGAATATTGTTGTCTTTAGAGTGGTTATTCAAAGGACAAGATTCAGACATGATATCTTCTCTAAACAATATTTATACAAACCTTTCTTCAAGTAGCTGTATATTTATCCTAACTATTTTAATGATATATATTATAATTATATATATATATACATACATTTTTTCACTACAAAATGGTGTTTTATTTATATGTGCTTTTTTGTTTTGTTTTATCAGAGATGGGTGTTCTACTGCTGTTAGAGAAGCTGTACATTGAGAAGTGTTTAAAGGACCTTTGCATACTTGATGCAAGTTCAAATATTGTAGGCACTTGAATTCAACAAAATAACCTAATATAGTCCACTAGTCCATAGTAGTAGTGGATTATCAGCAGAACTGGCAATTGTCAGAATTTGTTGACTTGAGCCTTTTACAGCTCACCATATTAATATGGTATTTACTTTTTGTACCTCATGTTTATGCTTATCTACTGGTTGGTTAAGACCAAGTTAAAGCAAAACCTATAACTAAAAATGCAACTTTTGTATCTAATAAAGTCAGCCAAATCTCCTCAGGGTTTACCCTGAAACCATTTAGAGCACCTTGTAGATCTTTTATCATTGTCAGCCATCTGGATGAGTCACAGCCATTGCTTGACCAATTTGCTCTCTGTGAAAACCTGAGAGAATTTTTTTTCTCTAGGTGACTCTCCTTAGGCACACTCTACATCATCAATCACTTGCTTCTGTGGCCCCAAAATCTCTTTGATCAAAAAATTTGGGGACACCACTGGGTTACAGGATGTCACAGCAGAGGTTCACTTATGTCCTAAGTCCTCACTGACCTTGAAGTTCTAGAGACAAAATATTGGATATCTTTGCAACCTCTCTAATTCTCTACTTTTTGGCCTGCAAACTTTGGTTGTTAAACCTGCAGAAGAGAAGTATAATATTATTACCTGTAACAGAGGCAGTGGGCTTAACGTCACTATCTGTCTGAATATCAAATGCCTTCGACATAACATAGAATGGTTATTTTCCAACAACCATGGATATTCTAAACTTTAAATACCTATAAAATGTGAAAAAAACTATTACACACTTTTACACAGAAATTTAGAAATCAAACTATATAAAACATTGTAGCAGGACAACGCTATGACTTTTTTTCTTGTCTCCTGTTTCCTTTTATTACCTTTTTTCCACTTTAAAGAGAATGTAGCAGTAATCATTATGACATTAGAAGCAGTATGCATTTAGAAGACAAAAATGAAAGGTATTTCAAGCGTGCTTTTAGAATTACACATTGTTATCCTCTGTGTACTTGGTTAGTTCACAAGTATCAGCATATATAGTTAGTCGGGGTCAGAATTGTACACATTTCAAGAATCTGATGGAGATTCATAGGACCATTGCCTTAACCATCTTCTTTATATAAATATATGGTTTTGCCCCTAGCCATATTTCCTAACTTTTCTCCTTGCAACCTCTTTGTTGCTTAATCCTTGAGATCTCAATTTCCACTTAACTGTGTTATACCCTCCACTTTTTATTTCTTCTTTTGAGTGCTTACACCAGGGAAACAATGCAATATTTACACATGTGGGTCTGGTTTATTTCACTTATGAGTGTATCTTCAAGATGCATTTACTTATATTTGAAGGCTTTGAGCTTGTTTTTCTTTATAGCTGAATAATACTCCATTTTATAAAAACACTACATCTTTTTCATCCATTCCTCAGTTGATGTGCATTTTGGTTGTTTCCAAGATTTAGCTATCACAAATTGTGCTGCTATACACACAGGTGCACATATATCACTATGATATGATGTTTCCAGTTCTTTTGGGAAAATTCCTAGAAAGGGGATAGCTGGATTGAATGAGATTTCCAGTCCTAGATTTTAAGGGGTATCCACACTGATCTCCATAGTGGATGAACTATTATGCATTCCCACCAGCAGTGGAGAAGGATTCCTTTTTTCCCACAGCCTCTCCAACGTTTGTTGTTGGTTGATTTCTTTATGATAGCCATTCTTTCTGGCATGCGATGGTATCTCAGTGTTGTTTTAATCTGCATTTCATAAATGGCTGGTGATGTGGAGCATTTTTTCATGTATTTATTTCCTTCTTGTATTTCTTCCTCTGAGAACTGTGTGTTCACCTCAGATGCCCATTTTTGGGTTGTGTCTTTAAATTTTGTGGCCATAGTGGTTTTTTGTTGTTGTTGTTGTTGTTATTTATAAATTGTAGACAGAAGACCTATGTCTGAGGGCTTTTTAGTTAAGAATTTTTATCAAATTTGTGGGTTGTCTTTTCACTCTGTTGGTAATTTATTTGATGTGCAAAAACTCAATAAGAGGAGGTTCCAGTTGATAATTCTTTCAAGTATTACCTATGTAGTTTGATTTTTTTTCATGGAATGTTTGCCTACCAGTACGTCTTGAGGAGTTCCTTCTATTTTCTCTTCCAGGAGATTTAGTGTTAGTGTTTTAATGTTTATTTCTTTAATCCATTTTGACATTAGTTTAGTGCATGGTGATAGACCTGGGTCAAGTTTTAATTTTCAGTGTGCAGAGAGTCAGTTTTTCCAGCACCATTTGCTAAAGAGGCTATCTTTCTTCTAGTAAGCATGTTTGACCCCCTTGTTGAAGATAAGATGTCTAAGTCTGTTTCTAGTTTTATCTACATCTTTTAATCTATTCCATTGATCCTCAAGTGTATTTTTTTTTACCAATGCTATGCTGATTTTATCACAGTAGCTTAGTAGCATAATTTCAAGTCAGGAATTATAATGCTTCCTGTCTTGCCTTTGTTGCTCAAGATTGCCTTTGCTATTCTAGATTTTTTCTGGTTCCAAATAAATGTTAGGAATTATTTTTCTAGGTATGTGAGGTATGTTGGTGTCATTTTGATAGGTATTGCATTAAATCTGTATAACAATTTTGCGAGTATGGTCATCTTCACAGTGTTGGTTCTTCTTATCCAGGAGTTGGGAATATCTTTCCATTTTCTAAAATCCTCTCTGATCTCTTTTGTCAGAGTACCATAATTTTCATTGAATAGATCTTTTACTTTTTTATTTAGATTAATTCCTAAGTACTTCATTTTCCATGGTTCTATTGTAAATGTATTGTTTCTCTAAATTCCCTCTCAGTGTGTTTATTATCTATGTAGAGGAATGCCATTGACTTTTGGGTATTGACTTTGTATCCTGATATACTTCTGAATTTGTGTATTAATTCTAGTAGCTTCTTGGTGGAGTTTTTTGGGTCTTCCAAGTACACTATCATGTCATCCGCAAATAATGATAGTTTAACTTGTTCTTTACCTATTCTTATTTATTTTATTCCTCTCTCTTTTCTAATGGCTCTAGCTAATGGTTCCAGAACTATATAGAATAGGAGTGGTGATAGCAGACATTATTGTGTTGTACATGATCTGAGAGTAACAAATTTCAGTTTTTACCCATTTAGAATTACGTTAGTAGTTGGATTGTCATAGATGGCTTTTATCAGATTGAGGTAGTGGCCATCTATCCCAATTTTCTATAGGACTTTGAACATGAATGAGTGTTGGATTTTGTCATAAGCCTTTTCTGCATCAATTGAGATGACCATGTGGTTTTTGGATTTGGCTGTATTTAGGTAGTATATTACATTTATAGATTTTGCAAATGTTGAACTATCCTTGCATCCCTGGAATGAATTCTAAGAAGTCATGGTTTATAATCTTCCTGATGATTTGCTGTATTGTATTTTCTAGGATTTCATTGAGGATTTTTTCATCTATGTATGTGAGGGAGATTGACCTGTAGTTCTCTTTTTAAGTTGAATATTTCTATGGTTTTGTTATCAGCATAATACGGACTTGTAAGAATGATTTTGGAAGAATTATTTTCTTTTCGATTTCATTGAAGAGTTTGAGGAGCATTTGGATTATATCTTCAGTAAATTTCTATTACAATTCAGCTGTGAATTCATAAGGACCTGGACTTTTCTTTGTTAGGTTTTTATTATGTTTTGAATTTTATTGGCTGTTATTACGTTACTGAATTTTGTTATATCTTATTGACTCAGTTTTTGTAATTTGTACCTTTCTGGGAATCTGTCCATTTCTTCTGTGTGTTCTATGCTGCAAGAGTAAAGATTCTCAAAATAGCTATAGATGATCTTCTGATTTACCACTGGATCTGTTGTAATTTCACCTTTTTCATTTCTTTTTGCTTGAATTTGAAGTTTTCGTTTCCTCTTTTTGATGTACTTATCTAGGGGCTTATCCATTTTCTTTAATCTTTCCAAGAACTAACTTTTTGATTCACTAATTCTTTTTATTATTTTCTTTGTCTTGATTGCAATAATTTCTGCATTAATCCTTATAATTTTCTCCTGTGTTTGGGTTTTGGGTTAGGTTTGCTCTTCTTTTTCTAGACATTTGTGGTGCAGCATGAGGGTATTCATTTGTTCCCAATCTGTTTTCCCTATGTGTGAGTTCACAGCTATAAATTTTACTCTAAGGACAGCTTTCATTGCATCCCATAAATTACAATGAGTTGCACTTGAATTTACATTGAATTGTAGATATTGTTTATTTTCTTGTTTAATTTTTTCTGTAACCCATTAGTTAATGAGGAGGGTGTGTTTAATGTCCATGTATTTATGAGGTTTGTGTGATTTCTTTGTCATTTATTTCCAGTTTCATTGCACTGTGGTCTGATATTATGCATGGATAATTTCTGCTTTCTTGCATATAGTTAGGCATGACCTATGGACTAGTATGTGTTCCATTTTAGAAAATGTCACATGTGCAGCTGAAAAAAATGTGTATTCAGCTGTGGTTGGGTACAACATTCTGTGTATGTCCACCAAGCCCATTTTTTCCAAGTTCTTATTCAGTTCTCCTACTTCTTTGCTAATTTTTTGTCTGCTTGACATATCTTCTTGCAATAAGCGGGTGTTAAGGTCCTATTAAGATTGTGGTACTGGCTATTAGACTTTTCATGTCTATTAGGATTTGTCTTATATAGTTGGCTACTCCTCTGTTTGATGCATAAATATTTGTGAGTGTTACTTCTTCCTCTTGTATTTTTCCCCAACCAGTGGCATTCCTTTTTTTATGTTTTGCTTAAAAAAAAAAAAACAGGGATTGAACTCAGGCTTTTGTGCTTGCTAGGGAAGCACTTATTCCACTGAGCCATCTCCCTGGACCCACTAGTGGCATTATTTATGTAATTTCATTATCCTTGGTTTGAAGTTCAGGCTGTCTGTAAGCCGGATTGCTACCCCTGTTTTGTTCTGAGGTGCTGGGGCATACAGTATTGTTTTCCATCCCTTGACTTTCAGGCTATTAATTTCTTTATGAGTTAAGTGTATTTCTTGTATACAACATGTTATTTGATTTTGCTTCCTATTCCATTGTTCCAGTATATTTCTTTCAATTGGTGAATTGAGTCCATTTATATTGATGGTTATAGTTGAATTATGATCGACATGTTATTTACCTGCTGTTGTATATCTCTTTTTCTCCTGTGTTTAATTGTTTGCTCTATTTGGTGGGTTCTTTCAATTCTCATTCATGGAGTTGTGGTTATTTTGCTCCCTCTCCAGAATATGATTTAGTAGTCTGTGTAGGGTTGGCTTTGTCATCATGAAATTCTTCAGTTGTTCTTTGTCATAGAAGTATTTCACTTCTCCATTGAACTTTAAAGAGAGTTTTGCAGAAGTCTGGGCTGGAATTTGCTTTCATGGAGGATTTGAAGTACTTTGCTCCATGATCTTCTTGAGTGTTACCCCCTTTCTTGACAGAGAGAGAGAGAGAGAGAGAGAGAGAGAGAGAGAGAGAGGATGCTCTCATAGATCTGGGTTTAGCAATGTGTCTCAGCTTACCAGGTTCTTATCTTCCAAGTCCAACCTCTTCCAGCTGAGCCTGGCTTGGGTCTGGCTGCTGTGCCCAGCTTCTTCCTGTTGCAGCCGAAGGAAGTGATCCCACTGTGCTCCACTGACAAGCTGTTCTGCTCCTGGATTAGCTGGCTGGATCTCATTCCCAGCCACTCTGATGGGAGTTTCACTGAAGGGTTCCACACCAGGCTTGACTGCTGGCTGGAGGTGGGAGGTTCCAATGGGGTGCAGGGCCTGGCTGCTGGCTGGAGTCAGTCAGTGGGTGAGTGCTGGGACTGTGTCTATAACTCTTGACATTACTAGACTAATGAGACAAATTTCCCCCATCTATTCATGTTGGGATGCATGCAATGTCATCAGCCTAATTATTTGATTTCTCCCTAAGAAAGTGAGAGAGATTTCTGGAATATCAACAACCAGTTGCTTCAATATAAAAAGTGGCATTTGTTAGAGTATCAACTAAATGGACAGAACTAGCTATAATCCCATTCACTAGTAGATCTACTTATAAAATTAAAGTCTACTCTTTTGTGACAACATATTTACATGTTTTAAAATCAAAGTAAATGCAGCTTCTCTACCAAGAAGCACATCAGGTCCAGCGCTCGATGTGTGCAGTCTCTACATCAACTGGAACTCATCCTGACATCTAAAAGTACCAGTTGAGAAACTTTCTATCCCCTCAACCACCAATACACTCTCCTGAACACTTTAATTTTTTTTAAAAGGTAAAAAGAATGGAAGACACAGAAATTGCTAATTCATATAAAGCCTGACATGTTCTTGAGCAGTCCTAAAAACATTGTATTGTGGGTAAGTGGAAAATGTCCCTTGATTAGACCATGTGCTATCTTGTAGATTTATTTATATTCATCATTTTCATTTGATTGAACATTAATTAATATAATGGGCTCCCTTTAAAGATATTAGCATGTCCGCACATGCTTTTGCCATGTGTTGCACCCATAATTCTCTTAAGAACATGTGTTTTGGATTCTTCTCTTTCAATGATTTTGACCACATGATGGTGTCTCCACAATTAATTGGTGATAGGTGAGCATGTCAGTCACAAATGGATAACCACACGTACATGTCTTTTCTCAGAGTCAGTTTATACAGTAAAAAATTGATATCAAGCACTGTAAGATTTAGAAATATAGGTTTGGGGCTAAATAGATAGCTCAAAGCACTAAAGGCCTGCTTAGGCGAATTCAGGGATCAGGGTTCAATCCCTGGCACCACATGCCACACCAGCCCTTATTTCCAGGCGTGCTGAGCCTGTCACAGAGTCTGGACCTGGTAGAACACACACACCTGTAATCCCAGCACTGAGGAAGCTGAAAACAGGAGGAAAAGTCCAAGTCCAAGCTGTGTAGTGATATATATATATATATATATATATATATATATATATATATATCCTGGAAATATAGTTTTCCCCACCTTAGATATGTAATGTGGTAAGTGGTAAGACATTTCTTCAAATACATTAAATTATGCTCTCAATTATTTGGGGATTTACCTGAAGTTTATAAAAACTTAAGAAAAGATCATAAGGAGATTTTTTTTCTTTCTCTTCACAACTTCATTCTTTGTAATTATAAATATCCTCCTAAAATATAATTTCTGACATCTTCTTAAAGAATTTTAAGACCGTCCCCTAATAATTGATCATGTCTGTGACATAAAAGCCTTTATCAATGTAATGCAAAGTGACTGGAAGCTCTGAGAAATTTTCTGAAAAAATTATATATTTCTTTTTTTTATTACTAGTGACCCATACCTGACTATAAATTGAATTTGCAGTTTTAAGTATAAAACAATTATGCTAACTTGGAATATTTCTGCAAATCTCATGCTCTTTTATCTATGTATTTATTTATTTATGTTTTTATTTTTTTGTGGCTGGCTCATCGAGTCCCGGGTTGGGGGCTGGCACAGCATGTGGTGCTGGGGATCAACCCTGCACTTGCCTAGGCTTGCCTAAACAGGCGCTTCAGACAGATGAGCTATCTGGCTAGCACCTTATTTTGGTTTTTGTGCAGTGTCTCACTACACAGACCATACTTGTAGTGATCCTCCTGTTTTCAGCCTGAATCCAGTGCTAGGATTAGAGGTGTGTGTCACCATGCCCGTCTCAGTGCCCAGCTCAGCACACCCCAGGGGTAGGGCAGGGGAAGCATGCAGGGCTGGGTATGAACCTCAGTCCCTGTGCTTGCCTCAGTAGATGCTTAGGCCACTGAGCTATCTTGCTTACCATTGTTCTATTTATATTGACATACATTTTAANCTTCAATGGGGCATTTTCATCAGGGAAAGTTATCATGTATATTTATCTATGTCTGAAAGAAATAAGATACAAGAGACTGAATATTATTCCCTGAAATAGAAAATAAAAATATGAAAGAAATAATTCTAAGAAACAATTTGTCTTTTTTTTCTGTTTTCCTTTTTTAAAATTAAGAAATATCTTCTGGAAGTATGTTTGTGCACTGAACTACAAGTTGTCTATTTGATTTCATTTCAAAGTGAACTACATTTTTATTGCAGTGTTGAAAATACAAAAAGATTGTTAAGGCCACAGTGTATTCTCAGCTTCCTTTTTCAGATGGCTATCCTTGAACTCAGACTTCCTCCATGTCTTTCTACGGCTTCATAGCTCAAATATCTTAGTACTGAGTGAGAGCCGATGGGCTGCCTGCACTGGCTTATTTTGTCCTCTCAGCTACTGGCCGCCATCTTGGTTGCTCCAACTTTGACGGTATGAATAAGGGTACTGAGAGCACCCCTGCACTTTTGTGTGAAGCTTTCAACTCCTCTACGCAAATATCATTGCCTCTGATTACTGGATTATTTGACATGATTATGCTTAGCTTTGTTAGAAAGAGCCAAATTGTATTGTCAGTTGCCTAACTCTACCTCTGCATCCCTTTTATTAAGGAGTAAGTCATTTTGGTACTTTATCCCTCTTCACTGAGGGATTGATCTTTTAGGCATCTCAGTGGCCTTTTGTTAACAATTTAAAATATAATCTCATGTGCCTGACTAGACTTGCCCACAGCAAATAAAGAGAATGGAAATAAAAGTGTAGAAAACAGTACTTTAATCCACTGCCTAGATCACACATAGGCTGCTATTCCGAAATATTTGAACAATTCTCTTCTTTGCTTTTGGAGAAATTGTGATCTTAAATGTGCTTCATAAAATCCTTATTTTCCATTAAAAGAGGCTTTAATACAGACAGAGTTAATGTGGGATAAATCCCCCAGAGTAGTGACTAATGAGAAAGATTTTGAGTAGCCAATTTCTTGCTCTGTTTATAAGGCCTCACATTGTCTGGACAGAGACAAATTGCCTGCTTGTGGTATTTGTCTTCTGGAAAACATTTCTTCAAATCCATACAGACCCTAGTACAGATTAATAAAATGTAAAAAGAGATTGATTCAATAGCTGAAAGAGTTAAAGTCTAACAATACACAATATCCAGGTCAAAAGCATTGACAGACTATCAATTTGGACAGTAAAAAGTTCTGGGAAAGGAGCCAAGAAAGATCACACCAAGATAAAGAGCGCTAAATCTTAAGAAAAATGCTCTCCCTCCTTCTGCAGGACCACCTTACTCAGCCTGCTCTTTTTGAATTTAAAGATATTTGCTTTATAATCTCAAAGGCAGATGCTGGGAAGCTATCCGGGGCAGGGACAACAGCTCTAATCACTGCCTCTGAATTCATTAATGCATGAGAAATGTGTGGAGGGATATTAAGGTATACACTGGAGTAAGGTATTTTGCATGACAGTTTTCTCTTTTTGAATTTGTGAGATTATAGTAAAAGATAAGTTATAAGTTTCAGAAGAAAAGTACTGGAATATATCTGAGTTTGATAGGTTGAAATAACTAGAGATGCTTTTATGATTCCCTGAATATGTTTTTAGGAATTAATGTATGTAAATGTCTCAAAAAGACCACTCAACTAATTAGAACATGGACTACAGATCACTGATAATTGGACATACTAAATGAGACCTGTCAGAGATTCCAACCATCAGCAAAATTGTCACTTTCAAGAAAAAATATTGATGATATAGAAGTTTCACAGTGAAAGAAATTGCAAGTATGGTATAAAAAAATAAGACTGGTTTGGCAAACAAAAACAATGACATGGTAGAAAATATATGAATTTGTTTCTAATTTTAATACTTATTCAAGAACCACAAATAATTATTGGGTACTGGAAGCTAAAGCTACTGAAGTGAACATTTGTGAGCATCCTGTTTTACTCTCTTCATTTTATAAAATTGTGCATTAGTTTATACGTTTTTGTGTTTTTAGCTATAATTTTAATAAACAGTTTTGCATCCTCCCCAAAATAAAGAGAACAATGTTGAGTACTAGGTTCGATAAGTAAAAATAGAATGGTGGTTCAGATTTTTAAGAAAGTGGAATCGATCTAATTTTCTATTTATGACTTAACTGTCTGGATGATACCTGCAAAATACCTTTAAGGAATCAACAACTAAATGAAAATGTGTAATCAATAGATACAAGGGAACCTCATTAAATACTTATTTTGAAACATCTCTCCACATTCCAGTTTCTCCAGTTTGAAGTCCATGGTAGGAGAGATGTATTAATTTCAAAATAAGTTCATATTAGTTGCCAACAATTAGTTGTTTGAATACAAAAATACATAAATAGTGTCAAAATCTAAAAAAATCACACTAGAAACAAATATATTTTTAAAATAAATTACTTGGGAAAGTAGAATCTGAGACACAGATTTATGTGTGTGAGATTCATTAGGAAGTTATGGATTGATGGGCATGTAGGAATAGTAAAGTAATTAGAATTGACAGAAAAATAGTTTTAGAAGAGATTCAATTATAAGCTCTCAAGTAGTCATACTGGGAACTCTGTCCAGGGGTGACCCTTAAGACTGGTTCTGCATCAGAACAAGACCGCATTCCTTCCTGTCTCCTCAATTAATAGTCATTGAATGCTAGTTTCTTAGTGAAGAAATATGACTTTAGGAAAAACAAAAGAAAACAGTTGTTTAGGTAAGAGGAATTCTTAGGAAGAATCAATTGAGAGAGCAAATAAGATCAGGCAACTATCATCAAATAAGTAGCATCCACAATCCCTGAGATGCATGGTTGATTCCAGTAGCGGAGCGCCTCTACGATTTGATGTCCCAGGAGTATCACCCCAGTGCACTCCGTATGTGTGTTCACCATATGCCTATATAATTATTTTAAGGGGATATATATATTATATTATATGATTTGTTTTGTCTTTTTGAAACAGGGTCTCACTATGCAGCTTAGGTTGGCCTTGAGCTCACTTTGTAGCCCTGGCTCAACTTGAAACCACCACTGCGCTGCTGCCTCAGCCTTCCAACAGCTAGGATTACAGGAGTGCACCACCACACCCAGCAAGGTAGTATACTGTGCCACAGTACTGGCAAGTGGATTTTCCTACAGCAATTACATATTGTTTTCTCCTGCAACAACCACAGTCTCCAATGCTATGTCTACCTGTACTACTTTCCTGCAGTCCTACCTTTCTGGGACAGCCATGTTGCTCCTACCCCACTACTACGTCTAGGTTCTCTTCCTATTTGGTTTTTCCTTCTGCTGCTTTCAGAGATTCACTGATGGGTTCACGAAGAGTACTATGCCAGTGTGGTCTTAGCTCCTGATCGAGACGCCCTTCTCAGATCCCTGCACACTGAACTTTCATGCTTGCTGTAACAGTTGGTCACAGGTGTGATACACAAGCAGGTCATTTGAATGCCTGTGTATGTAATGCTAGTGCTACTGTTCTAGCGAGAAAGATCAAGTACTCCTAAAAGTGATGTGCATTTTTCTTTACCAGCTATTCTCCCAGAATGAGGAGCCTGAAGTGACTGAATGGCTGCATAGTTTAAAGTTTAATGAGCCTCCTTTATTCCCTCATAGAAGCATTTTCCCCTGGAAACAGAGGCCTGCAAAGTGAGTCCACAGTGTGTGGAAGGGAATACCGAAATTCCCAAGTGTGTTCACAAGGGATGCTGATAAATAACGGCTCCCTTACTTTTGTAATCCAGGGGGATTACAGACCAATGTACTAGATGTATTAAGGGTGCAGAAATTCATAATTGCTGCTAATTGATAATATATATTTCAGCATGGCATGTGGCATCTATCCTCACAGAAACATCATGTCAAAACTGCACTTCCAGCTTCAATAGGACATTCATTTGCTTTATTAAGCCAGCAATTTCTTGATGCCAATCAATATGGTATGTGATAGGAATTTGGATCTTAGTTTACACACTGCAAATTTTTTTACATAAAATACGTGCCTTTATCTGTGCCAGTCCACAAGCCATACCAAGACAGCACTTACAAAAACTCGGGCAGCCATTTTACTCCTGCAACTACTATTTATACCGCAGACACTGGAAGGTACAGGCAGGAGCTGATGAAAACACTGACAAAGAAGATATTGGAAAGCAAACCTGTTTATCAGGTTACTAGAAGCAACCAGGGCTACTGGTCAATGTG
>NDGN011553169.1:17710-30318 GCA_002564285.1 Tympanoctomys barrerae | reverse complement strand
CTGTGCTAGTAATCGGTTTTGATTAATCTGTATCATTGCTATTTGTTTCTCAATAAAATTATTTAAAAAATAAAAAGAAAGCTTGCCATGTTTTACTAACTGATTATGGCTAGGAAAGCATATGTATGATTTTTTGTATGTAAATAAAAAATTAGGAATATTCATGAAACCAAAAAGTCAAAGATTTTACTGCTCCTTTGACCAGGAGTGTGCAAATTTTCAAGATCAAATTTATGTTCCCATTCTGTTTCTTCTAAATTATTGTTTGTGTAGTCTAGTGGGTTTTATTCAACTTTAATTTTCTTTGAAAGGTAAAGTCAAAAAGTATGGTACATAAATTCCTCAGCCTGATAGATTTGTAATGAAGACTTCTGATTAAAACTTTTGTTCCCAAGAAAAACTCAAAATTTAACTTCCCCTGGGTTTAATGTATTATAAATAAAATTGATTTTTAAAATATCTGTATATTTAATTGCTAAAATAAAGAAAATGACTTATAATGAATGCTAGAATGTAGAAATAAAATAAATTGGCACTCCTTTGAGACAATAAAGAGAAAAAAGGGGTAGGGAAAATGCACAGCATGGTTGGAAACAAAAATCTACATCATACAAATTAGGATAGGAAAGAACATGTCAATTATCAATTAAAAGGGGGCTAAAAAAAAACATAAGTTATAAAATATTTTCAGTGCAAAGAAAGGGATTTGGACCCAACCAAAGACATTGAGTTATTAAATCAAAGAACAAGATAATGTGTAAAGACTAAATAGATGCAGAGAAATGATTTTGGAAAGGAATCTCTCTACATGTTACTAAATAACATAAAGACTGTAGCCAGAAAAGAGACATGATTCTTGAGATTAATTAAAATATACTCAGGAACGGCCAGATAGCTCAGCGGAGCGCAGAGCCCAGGGTTCGATCCCCGCGTGCCTGCCGGCCCCACCCCACCCCCAGGGCGTGCTGAGATGGCCATTGAGACTGGGCGTGGTGGTGCACACCTGTAATCCCAGCGCTTGGGGGGCTGAAAATAGGAGAATCACTATGATTTCATCTGTACTAGTTACTCTTCTCTCATCACTGGGACAAATACCCAACACTCAAAATGAGAGAAAGAAAGGTTTATTTAGCTCACAGTTACTGGAGGTTTCAAGACACTGGAGGAGAGGCTGGGGCGCTGCCTGTCCAGGAGGACCCTCCCCACACCTCTGAGAAAGCACAGGCTAGCCAGTCTAACGGTTTGCGCCTCTCGGCCCCGCCCTCTCTGACCCCGCCCCTGTCTGGCCCCGCCCCGTCTGGCTCCACCCCTGTTTGGCTCCGCCCTTGTCTGGTCTGCCCCCGTCTGGCCCCGCCCCTCGGGCCCTGCTCTGGTCCTCTGGCCCCGCCCCTCAAGCAGCTCACCCCTCCAGCCCCCTCTACCCCATAACTTCCATGAGGCATTGGGGGGACCACTAGACACAAACCATACCACCAGCCTACATGGTGAGACCCTGTACACCTGTACATCCTGTCCTAAATTCATTAAACCGTATACATATATACATATTTTTTTCAGCTGCAGAGTAATAAAAAGAATCTCAACATGCCCTTCTCCATGTATTTATGAACACACATGAACAATCAAGTGATGTGTTAGGTGAACAGCGAATGCATGAGCTGCAGGGTGGCTCTTTTCACATAACCCTTTTCCTCTTTTTACCATGCTTTTCCCAACCTCATTGACATGTGGTCAGTATTTTGTTATATCTATTTATGAAGTGATTTTTCCATGCACAGTTGAAGAAATAGGTGGCATCCCATAATTGAAAGAATAAGGATCTCTTTCAGTTAGTCATAGCATTGTAAAGTGTTTTGGATTCTTAGCCACAATTAATTCTTTTTTCCTCGCTCAAATATTTACCAACCTCTTAGCTTCACTATGCTGAAAGAATGATACATTGTAGCACTGGATGTCATTTGATTAGTTAAGGAAACAAAACACTTTTTAAACTTTTCAACAGTTTTAAGATGTCTCCTCCCACAACTTCCACCTCTCTCGTCTATGATCAAGTAGATTAAGATAAATGACAGTGTTTTCAGAGTATAGAGAAACTTTTCAAGGACACAGATTTATGAATTGTTTCTTTCTTCTCAACTTCTTAAATTTTCAAAAGCATGAATGATGGACACAAAGACAGCGTGAAGAGGCTGACTCTACCTGCTTAGGTACAGAGCAAGAGAGAAGGTATTTAAGGAAAAGAAGCTGTTAAATAACATGTCAACTCCATGAAGCAATTAAACACAAGAAACTCCAAACTATAATCCCAAGAACCACTCCCGACCTGTAGTGAACCTGAATGGAAAGAAAAGGGTTTTGTTTTAATGATCCTTCACTTTAACATTTGTATTCAATCTTTGATTATAAAAGGTAGCACTACTTTTTGGTGTGTGATCTTCCCATTACCATTCCTAATTTTATAAGAAAATAATTCCACCATTGACCAAAGTCAGTATAAAATAGTTTATCTTATCCAACTTTAAAAGGAAAAATGTTGAAAAAGTAACCCCATGCGCTTCGCAGTTGGGGTGCCACGTGCACCCCACGTTCTTGGAGAAACCTGAGCACCTTGTAGAGCAAGCAGAAATACGTGAAATCCACAGACTGAGAGCTGAAATGTGTATTTTTCTAAATTTTTTTATTTCTTAACCTGAAATTATAGAAGGGATTGTATAGAAGCCACAGGCACAGAATTGGGTGAATGTTTTTGAGGAAATCAAGAATATTTAATTTTTTTTTTTTAACAATTGTTTGGAAGTAAAAGCATTAGTGAAAAACAAGAATGAAAATACAACTAAGAAGGCTGGGCAGTCAGACAGCTTTACTGAGAGTTCTCTACAACAAATCACTATTGGATTGACTGCAAAAATATGGACCTTGAAAAACTGCTGTTGACAAAATGCAAATAAGCAAACCTGGAAACAGGCGCATATGACATGGGGCTTCAGACCAGGCCTCTGCAAAGGGCTCTGGAGACCTATATTCAACCATGTCGTTAACTCTCTGTGGGTTTAAATCTCTAAGTATAGTCTGGTAATTTACAAACTTACATGTAAGAAGTATAGCACTAACTGATAAGAAAGTAAACAATCAATACTTGGGTGATTTTTAAGATAGAAAATATTTTAATACACTTTCCCTTGAATAATCTTTATAGCATCTTTAATAAATGATATTAAACTGGCTTTCCATGTGCCAAAGATTACAATTAGACCAATGTCTGCCACCATACACTATACGAAAGACAAAATGGATCAAAGATTTAAATATTAAATTAGAAACACTAAATATACTGGTAGGAAAAGTAATTATCTTGAAGACCTAGGGGTAGATAGAAAGTTCATGAACAAAACCAAAACTGCATGAGAAGTACTAAAAGAATCAACAACTGGAATCTCATCTTTTTGAAAAGTTTCTTCATGTCAAAAGAAATCACCAAAACCCATGAACTGGGAAAAAATTATAGCCAACTGTTCCTCAGGCAGATAATGTTTATCCAGAACATACAAACTATTTTTAAAAATCAGGTCCCCAAAACTCAAAGACCCAATTCAAAAATGGGTATCTGACATGAATATACACTTCTCAGGTGAAGAAATACAAATGATAAATAAATATATGAAAGAATTTTCAATATCATTGGTCATGTGAGAAACGCAAATTAAAACAACACTGATTCCATCTCACCCCACAAAGAATGACTGTCTTCAAAAAGTCAACCAATAACAAATTCTGGAAGGACAGTGGGGATAAAGGAGCTCTTGCCCACTGTATGTTAGGAGTACAAACTGGTGCAACAACTACAGAAATCAGTGTGGAGATTCCTCAAAAAGCTAAGATTAGAGATCTTATTCAACCATGCTATTCCTTTTCTAGGTATTTTTCCAGAAGGACTGAAAACATCATACCACAGAAATATGTGTGCCCATGTTTATAGTAGCACAATTAGTCATAGCTAGATACTGGAAACAATCCAAATGCCCATCATCTGAGGAATGCATAAAAAAAGATGTGGTGTTTTATATAATAAGGTATCATTCAACTATTTAAAAAGATAAGGTTGAGGCCTTTACAGGTAAATGGATGCAACTAGAGACTACACTCATAAATGAAATGAATTAGACCCACATGTGCAAACATCATATTGTTTTGCTAATGTAAATAAAAACTGGAAGAGTGTTATGATAGCACATCGTCTGACATTCATTTTCTCACCATTTTTCTTCAATGCCCTGAATCAGTGTTAAGTCAGCCCCACTTACTATGGGCTCTGTTTCTCTATTGGCTACACCATGGTACCACAAAAAACAAAAAACAAAACAAAACAAAAACCTAATATTGAATCTCAGGATTCTACAAAAAGAAGAACAAGGCAACCAAAAGTTCATATGATGGAGGACATGAGAAAGACACAAGCAGAAAGTAATGCAATAGAAATAAATAAATGACTTGAGCATTGGTTCTTCGAAAGACTAAATGGAATTGATAAACTCTTAGCCAAACTTATCACAAGAAGAAAAAAATAAAACCCGTGAAAATGGAAAAATTATAACAGATCGTACAAAAATTCAGAAAATCAATAACTATGTCAACAATCTGTATTCAAATAAGATGGAAAACTCGAACAAATCGACATATTCCTAGAAAAAAAAATGACTTACCAAAGCTAAATCTAGATGACATACAACTTCTAAATAAGTAAATGTCAGTCAATGAAATTGAAGATGCAATTAAAACTTACCATCCAGGAGAACCCCAGGACCTAACAGATTCACTCTTGAATTCTACAAAACACTTAGAGAATAACTTTTGGCACTGTTTAATGAAGTCGAAAGAGAAGCAATACTCTGAAACTCTTTGTAGAAATAAAGCATTACCCTGACTCCAAAAGCAGAGAAGTGTCCAGCCAAGAATGAACTACCAGCCAATCATCCTAGTGAACACAGATTCAAAAATCCTCAATAAGATACTGGCAAACAGAATGTAGCAAATCATCAAGAAGATTATGCAAGAGGACCACAACTGTAGGCATGCTTCAATATATTCAAATAAATAAATATAATATGCCATTAACAAAGCCAAGAAAAAAGCCATATGATCCTCTCAATAGATGCACAAAAAAATTGAAAAGTCCAACACCTATTAATGATAAAATCCCTACAGAAAATTGGAATAGGTGGGGTGTTTTCACAATCTGATTAAAGCCATCAATGACAAATCAATAGCCAACATTATACTAACTGGACAAAAACTGAAACCTTTTATTTTAAATTCAGGAACTGGACAAGGATGTTTACTGTCGCCACTCTTAATATTTTTCTGGAAACATTAGCCAGAGCACTTATACAAGAAACAAATGTAAAGAATAAGGATAAGAAAGGAAGGAGTTGAATTATTGCTACTTGCAGATGACATGATATTCTACATAGAATACCCAAAACACTGAAAGACTTGTAGATTTAGTAACCAAAATAAGTAGCATAGCTGGAGACAGTCAACACTCAAAAAGCATTAGCATTCTTGTACAAAAGTAACAAAGTGACTAAGAGACAAATTAGGAAAACATCACCTCTTGCAATAGCATAGCAAAAAAGAGAAAGAAGAAGAAGAAAAAGAAATGAGTAGGAATCACATTGAACGTTACAGTACTCTGAAAAAAAAAGAATCAAAGAGGATATCAGAAAATGGACCTTATTCTTAGTTAAGAAGAACAAATACAGCAAAAATGACCGTACTTGCTGAATTTTTATACAGACTTCATGCAATACCAATCAAAATACCATTAGAATATCTCACAGAATTAGAGAAAATAATATTAAAATTCTTTTGGAACCAGAAGAGATCTAGAACAGCAAAATCAATTCTGTGCAACAAAGGCAATGCTGCATGCCTCTCAATCCCTGAATTGAAATTATACTACAATGTTATGGTGAAAACAAAATGGCACTGGCAAAAAAAGGACTGGAAGATCAACAAAATGAATTTTGAAATGTAGTAACAATTCCAAACACAGTCATCTTATGTTTGACAAAGGGCCAAACATTCACAGGAAGGAAGACAGCCTCTTTTATAAATGGTGCTTGAAAAATAGGCTTACCACCCTCCCTGGATTAAAACTGGACACATCTTTGACCATGGGGTAAACTAAAAGCCAAATGGATCAAATATTTAAATATTCAAACAGAAACACTAAATCTGCTAGAAGACAGTATAAGGAGAAGACTTGAAATCATTGAGGTGAGTGAACAAAACTGATGTTTTGTTTTATGAACAGAAACATCTCCATTTACCCAGGAAATATCCAAAGACTCAACAACTGTGATCTCATCTTATTGAAAAGCTTTTGCCTAGCAAAAAGAAAAGAAAGAAAAATTTTTTAAAAACTCACAGAATGAAAATACAGCCCATATTGTGAGAAAAAAGAATTTTACCTGTTACTCAAAGGACTAATATCAAGAGCATATAAAAAAGTAAAAAAAAAAAAAAAATCAAATTCCCTAACTTAAAGACCCAATCCCAAAAAAATAACATCTGATATGAATAGACGCATCTCAGGTGAATATATAGAAATAGCAAATAAATAGATGTAAGAATGTTCAACATCACTGGTCATTTGAGAGATGCAAATTAAACAAAAGCTAAAATTAGATGATCCATTTTACCAAGCTGTTCTTGGTATCTTACCAAGAGAATCAAAAGCATTATACCCCAGTGTTACGTGTGGACCCATTTTTATAGCAGCATAGTGTGTAATAGCTAAATTTTGGAGTAATCCAAAGCACATCAACTGATAAATGGATGAAGATATGTAAGGTTTTTTTTTTAATTCAATGGATTACTCCTCTGTAAAAAGAAGGATAAATTTGAGACATTTCTAGCTAAATGGATGGACCTTGAAACCATACTCTTAAGTGAAATAAATTGGACACACATTTAAACACTGTGTTGGTTTACTGGTGTGAGAAACAGAAAGTGTAAATGAAGACCAAAATATATAATAAATACTGGGAAATAGAGAGAACATATGCAAATGAGAAGGAGAAGAAGGGTAGGTGTGGGGCGAAGGTTACGAAGGGGGAAAGGAATTGAAGAAAAATAGAGACCAGCTTTTGTAAATAAGCAGGGGGAGGAGAGTTGGGAAGGGATGGGAATGGGAGAACAAGAATCAAGATACATGGTGTGAGGTACAAATTCCCTGGGATGAATTCTATCATTATAAATATCTAAAATGCGCCATGTGTTAAACTTTCTAGTTCCCTTCCAATGCCTTTTTAAAATTTATGTGTTTATTCGTTGATGCACGCATTTCATCGCTTGGGGATGGGAGCTTTGCTAACTCACAGAATTGATCAAGGTAGCCTGCAACTTGTGAGCCCTCCGCCTCATCCTCCCAGAGCACTGAGTGTAGAGGTGTGTGCCACCACCCTCCGTGGATCAAACTCCCGGGCTCCTCTTTACAATCTGGCCTTCTTTTTTATTTCCAGCTTCATGCTTTGCACGTCCTGCCTCAACCACCGTCTGCTGCCCCTGGCAGCGCACGCAAACCCTCCCTCGCCGCGTTGGCCTGTTTAGAGTCTCCAGGTCATGCCTCCTCCGCTGACTGTGATCCGCTGCGAGGCTGTCCTGCTGCTCAGCCTGTCTTTCCGTGCTTCCCTCCGCAGCTCCTCTCCTACTTCCCCTGGCTCTCAGACGTCTATTCTCTTTAAGCTGGGTTTCGATGTGCTGTAAGGGAGAAACCATAGACATCAGACTGTTAGCACACATCACTGGATGTCTGTCTTTTTCATAAGCTTTTCACCTTATAGATAGCATTATTTGATTTTGCGTTTTTTAGTGCTTAGCATTCCAGATGACATTGAAATCCAAAGAAAATACTAAATCATTTTTAATAAATGTATACATCATTAAATTAACCAATTCATTAAAAATATATATTAAATGTCTATTTCTCTCAAAAGCTATTCCAGGACATAAAACTAAAATAATCAAAAAAGAAGAAAAGTTTTATAACTTGTAATTTACAGAGTAGAGGCAGGTGATATTAGTTAATAAAGTAAGCTCAAAGTAAGGCACATAGGTAAGAGTTTCACAACTTTAATGTGTGTGTTGAGTTTAACAATTTTGTATTTATCTTTTTGTTTGTTTGTTTTTGCAAAGTTCAGATTTTTTTTTTTTTTTTTTTTCAGAACCGGGGACTGAACTCAGACCCTTGCACTTGCCAGGTAAGTGCTTATTCTACTGAGCCATCTCCCCAGCACCTGTATTTATCTTTATAGAGATCCAACTTAGTTTTGATTCCCTTTTTGTTCCTTATCAAGCAAATTCCATTCTGCGTGGGCGGCGGTGGTTCCAGTCAGTGTGTTCAGTACCCAGAAGTCCGTGTGCCCACCTGAAGCCACACCTGTCAGTGGATTCAGCGGACCAGATGAGCAGAGACCCACCACGGCCTCATTTATTTTTGTTTTGTTTTTAAATTTTATTTAATTTTATTTTGAGGGGTAGAAACAAAAGCAAAAAAAAAAAATAGCAGAAACAAAGACAGAAACATACAACAATATATTTGCTACAGATTTTCAAAACAAGAATAGCCCATTAATAATGGTTGTTATATTACCTATTTTTATCATCAAATTTGTTGCTCAAATTAACAGATATAGCTATGCAAGATTGGACAAATAATTGAATATTAATGCTTGCTTTCACTAAACCTCATTTTTTTTTGGTCTTTTTTTATTTTTTCATTTTCATTATAGATGCCTGGTAGTTGCCCCATAAGGCATCTGAGTGGGTTAGGAAAGGAACAGAGAATTTTCATAATGGAAATTAGTCATGACACTTTTGCAGGGCAAAATAGGAATAGAAGACCCTGTGTCTTCCTTAGCCCCCAGCTCCATATCAGCTCAGAAAAACAAACAAACAAACCCTTATTTTATTAAGCCACTTAGGTTTCTTTTAAGTAAACTGTAATGCAATCTTAACTGATAAAAAGATTACTCAGGTATTAGTGAAAGAAAATATGCTCAGAGCCAACAGAGAGCTAGAGAAATAGCTTCATTACAGAAATACAGTAAAATACATAGCATTTAAGGTACTTTTTTTTTTTTTTTTTTTTTTCAGAACCAGGGATTGAACTCAGAACCTTACACCTGCCAGGCAAGCACTTATTCTAGTGAGCTATCTCCCCAGGCCCCATTTAAAGTACTTTAAGGAAATTTTACATTTTCTGTGTATATAAGAGAAGTTTAGGTTTTGGAAGCTAGAAATAAATATAACTTAATTTATTACACAGTCATATAATTTTATAATATAAATATCAACATATTCTTCATTATCAAAAATATAGCAAATAAGTAACATTGTAAAATTCTTAATTCAGGATAGGACATAAAAGAAATTACTTAGGAACAGAAGACATGAAACTAACACTCTCTTAAGGAAAAAAAAAAAAACAGAGAGAGATTCGTATTAGCAAAGGCAGCAAACCACGATGTCATAAAGACCAGAAGAGTATGATAGCTTTATATACTTTTTAACACATTGTTCCTCTAAAAATGGCAGTTTCAAGATAAGAGCTCAATTGCTTAGACTCTGTTTCTCATGTTTAAAACATAAATTACTTTTGAAACTAATCTAGGTACTAGTAACATAGTTAGGTGTTAATGAGTTATGTTCCTTGGAATAAGCTCATCAAATATTCTGGCCATTTGAAAATGTATGTGCGTGTGTACGTGTGTGTGTGGGGGGGTGTCCATGTGAAAAATGAGCCCCAGTGGACCATATTTGGCCACATGAGTGGACACGGGCCTTGCAATAGAAATATGAAGAAAATAAAGTGAGAACTACAAGAACTGATAGGTTTGTACGTGGTATTTTGCCCCCAATTATTTAAGATTAAAAATAAAACAGAAAACCATACTTTTATTGCTTAAAACTGCATGAAATTGGCTTCCCTGGAAACATGACCACCCAGAGTAGCTCTTCAGGCGACCCTAGGAGCTTCGATCCTAGGAGCTTCCTCCAGACCAACTATCGATACTCTGCCTCGCTGTCGCCTGCAGGGTATTAAGTGTCAGCGACCTCGAAGGTTGGCGCCAGCCTTCCTCCCCAGCGCACCACAAACCAGAATTAATTGCAAATCAATCGAACAAAGTACAACTGATCAGTAAGCCAATTAGTAATTTTAGCTGCTTGTCCTGCCTTCACTCACTGGGGAAAGTGGGAAAGGGCAGGGCTGGGCTGGAGCTCATCGAAGATTCTGTCTTTGCCCCCCATAGGCTTGCAAGACCTTTCTCATTCAAATCCTTGAAGAGGTGCTAACTACCTTGCAGAGAGCCTTCTAGATGACCCCTTGTTCTGCGAGCTAAGCTAGCTGAGCGAAGGAAACTATTACTTTTGGCAGGGAAATAATACTGAACAAGTTTTCCTCCGCTGACAACATTTTTCATCAGTTTTTGTTCACTAGACATCCTCTCTTACACTACAGATCTATGAAGATGCCTGACTTAAGCATAAGAATTAACTGCATCAGCATTTTTTCCTAATTTCATTACATGTGTGACATCTCCTCTTTCACTGTCTTTCAGTGTATAAACATTATATATCAAAGTAAGTATTGAATAAATTTAAAGTTTTCTCAGTTACTTGTCAGCCCCAAATGAATCCTCCTTGGCTGGTAACGCTCATGTGTAGCCGGTTATTGATCAGCTCCTATTATTTACTTCATACAGGTCTGCACTTAGATGTGCCGATCTAGAATTCTTTCTTTGTTACTTAGTTACAGAGAACATCAATTTTCATAACTCATTGTGCTATAAATATATATATATATATAACTTGAGAAAGAAAAATGTATGAGAAATATATATATTTTTTATTATTTGTTATAACAGTGTATTACTTTATATTATTTTAAAATAGTTTATATATTGAGAAATATATATATGTTACTTGAGAAATTAAATTCAAATCAGTGCCACACTTGATAGCTAGCTCTCCATTCTAGCTCCAGAGAAGTTAGCTATGGAAATGCACCATCCTCCTATGCAGACAGGTTATTACTGGCATTGTCTTGTGGGTCTGATGTAACCAAGTAAAGTAAATTTTTATATATATTAGTGAAAACAGAGTGGATTCATTTGAAATCCCTTAAAATTCTCATGGAAATTTATAAATTTAACTTAGTTACAATATAACCTTTTCTGAAATATTCTGTTGCTTTGAAAACAGTCAACGGCACAGAATACTTGCATGGTTCTGTTGCTTGTACCACTGGAAAGTAATCCGTCTACTCTGAAAACCTTTGCTCCACAGTGAATCACCAAAGATTAACATGCAGTACGTCCCTAGGAAATATGAGGGGAGGACTGACAATAAAATAAATAGAATACAATAAGATAAGATGGGAGAGCTAATGGCTTTGGGTCCAATAAATTCCGAAATTTATTGAATTAATTAATTTATGTAACAATATGTTTGTAATACCAACAATTCCGTTTAATAATGCCTGTTTAATTTATTGAATAGCACCTCCAATTCCAACATTATTTATGAAACACTGTGCACCTTCATTGCTACCAAGACATAATTTGCAGTCATTTTCTTACATTAGGGGAATATAAGTGAGTCCAAAAGCAAGTGTCCGTAGTGGTCAGAGAAATTAGGTGGATGCTAGTTAGAAAGCAGATTAGTAAAAGGACTCGAGGTGTCCTCTACCAGTGGCATGACTGCCATTCCACGCTCGATCTGGTAAAGTCATCAAACACCCCATGTGAGATGGAGTCACACAGCCAAGCTGACTGACTCTCTCTGTCCTGGCAGGTGAGTAGGATCACAGTGATAGACGTGGACACTGTGTCGTAGACCCCCGTGGAATCCACCGGGTGTCCTAAGGCTCATCCTGCAACTCGGCCAGCCAAACTCATGCATCACTGTCCCTGGGCAAATAGAGCTAGAAATGAAGACATCCTGAAGCCTGAGGCTCATTCTTCAACCCTGTAATCTGCAGGGCAAATATTACGAGCAGGTTGGGCACATTTTAAGGAGTTGTCAGAATCGAGACATGCCAAAGGAAGCAAGCATTTGAGGCTTTCTAAAAATTGATTGTGAATTTTAAACCCAATAAAAGATGTTTGCTTCAATTTTTCCTCAGAAAATTTGTCTTCTCGTTACTACTTTTCATCAACCATACGATATGTATTGACCACGTCTAGGTTTTGTTTTTTAGGGCTTTTAATTGAGATGGGAAGATCCTAGAATTTGCACTCAGGTCCTCACATATGTTAGACAAGTGCGCCACAGCAAAGCTACTATTCTAAGGATTTGTTATTTGTTTGTTTTTTATGTTTTGGGGTTTTTTGATGGTTCATCTGTTTTGATACAGAATCTTGGCAAATTTCCAACGTTGACTGGAAATGTCAAGTCCTCCCATGTCATTCCTTGCAGTATCCGGTATTACAGCATACACTGCCACAGGTGGCCCACATTTTGCTGAATAAAAATAATGAAACTGGGCCGGGGAGATGGCTCAGTGGAATAAGCGCTTCCCTGGCAAGTGCAAGGACCTGAGTTCA
>NDGN011553169.1:0-12520 GCA_002564285.1 Tympanoctomys barrerae | reverse complement strand
TATATATATAATTGAGTCACTGTCTTCCCTCATGGTCCTGGAGGAAGATTAGCAGGCCGGAAGAGGGAAGGGGAACTTGCTTCTTCCTGTTTGCCATGTTCCTAGCTGGGAGATTTCAAACTATTATTCCCACTTGAGTGCTTTCAGTAATTCCAGAAGCAGCCTCCTTCCTCCACTTAAACCACGCCCTGCCCTTCTAGTTGTGAAAAGCTCCCCTTGCTATCATTTTATCTGAGTTTCTCAATGCGTTCTACTCTCTTGTTTCTCCGTGCCTGTGCACACTGCCTCTTATATTAATCTCTCTCTCTTGAAATAGCAAGTGAGAGTTCTCTCTTCCTCTTTCAGCTTTATTGAGGTATACCTGACAGGCAGGAATTACATGCATGTAAAAGCTTCAGTGGCATATGTTGATGTATGCTTACATGGTGAAATGATCCCATAATCAACCCAAGTGTCCAATGTACCCAAACACAGTTACCTCCTTTTTCTTTTCATTTATTGTATAGCCAGAATTCTTCAGATCTAGTCTCTTAACAAATTTTAAGTGTACAACGTAATATCATTGGCAACAATGACTGCAGTCTATGTGTCTTGCTCTAGCCAAACATCAGACAGTGGTTTTTCTTTTGTATTTTAGGGAAGTGTCTACAGGGTGTTCAGGGTCTCACTTCTAGATTGGATTCATAGTGATTCACCTGTTTACAGCCTCCCAAGAGCTGGGATTACAAGCACGCGCCACCACACCCAGTCTCAGTTGCTGTCTCAGCGTGTCCCAGGGGCAGGGCCGGCATGGCAGGCCCAGGGACTGAACCCCTATCCCCTGCACCTGCTTGCAGGTGCTTTAATCCTCTGAGCTATTTGGCTGGCCCTTAAGCAGTGTATTAAGAAGAGAAATATATTTTCCCACTTCTCAGTTCTAGAGTCTGAGAAGTCTAGGGCCTGATTTTTAATGAGGGCTTCTCCTTTGCTTCAGAGATGGGACTTGTCACTGTGCTACTGGAAGTGTTCATGTGGTAGAGGGTGATAGACAAAAGGACATCAAGGCCGAAGCCACATGAAGAACTTTAATGCTATTCATGTGGAAAGGCCTCTTATCACTGATTCTTCTCTTTTAGACCCACAGCTTTATACTACTATGCTGGATGCAAATCTGTATTTTGAAGGGTACACAGTAAAGCCATAGCGGTCTCCATGGTGTACCTTACTACACAGTAAAGCCATAGTAATCACCATGGTGTATCTTACATCTCTACTATGTGTTCATCTTGAGAAGCTGGAATTTTGCATCTCTTGACTACCATTTCTCTACTTCTTCCTCTGCCCCTGAGAACCACTATTCTCCCTGTGTCTGAGTTTGGGTGCTTTAGATTCCACACATAAGAACAGATGTGCACTAACTGTTCACCCTGTTTTGCTCAGCAGTGCTCCTCTGCTCTTGATGGGCTCCCGAATGACACTGGCATGCTACCCCAGAACCTTCTTGATATATTATATAACATGTGGTACGTGCACCAGTTTTCTTTCTAAAATTAAAAATGTTCAGAATTGTCTTATGCTGTATATCTTATGCTAAAGATTTTGAATCAAGGATCATAGGAATGTACCTTTGTAGTGCTTTTGAAATTACCTTCCAAAAATCTCTTTGGTTTGGGAAAAGATAGACATGAAGATCTCCGAATCTGAGCATATGGTTTGGAATCTAGCATTTCCAAGCAGTATCTCCAAGCACTGTCTGTTGCCATGGTTTAAAAATGACCTTCTTTCAAGCATTTGGAAAGTAAAAAGGACCACGAGTGTTCTAGCAGCTATTCCCTGAAGAGTACGCAGAGCAGCTTTGAATTGATCATTCCGGAAAATTGCTGCAACACAGCGCCTGTGCTGTCCTAAGTGTCCGTGCAGGCACAAGAACGCAGGCAGTCTATTTTCCTGTTACACCAGTATCACCCTGACCAAAACGACAGTGTATATACCGACTGACTGGTACTCAAGGCTTTTTTCTAAAGGGACCGTCCTCAGGACTGATGCCTGGCGTGTTTCCCTGCAGATTAGGTGTAAATCATTTTGTACACTTGTTCTGATATTGAGACTCTAGTTGCGCCAGGCTCGCTACTTAGCTGACTCACCCAGCAGCTGCTGCTTCATATGTTGTCCCTTCCTTCACTGCTACTGCTTATAGAGGCTTACGGCAACCCAACTCTAACGGATTTTTAACAACTGCCCGAGTATCCTACAGTTTGTGGATTTTGCATGCAAATGAAGCTATGTCTATACCCCTCTAGAAATCATTTTCTCTCAATATTGGTAAAATAAGGGTCACAATGTTTAAAGTTTAAAATGACAGTAAGCTAAATTCCTAGTAAAGACAGAGGTTGTGCACAAGTCAAAAAATTGTATTTAATTGGTGTTACTAAACAGCTAACTGAAAGTCTTCCCATCATTTAATGCAAATATAAAATTATCTGAGTACTCTGAATGCAAATTCAGAGTCACACAGTCCCATGCTTGGAATTGTAAAATGTAAGGCTTGAGGGGATGTGACCGACATGTAATCATACATAGGTAGGTAGGATCCACATATTTCTAATTTTACAACTTTATATCATCAGGTGCTTCTGTAGATAAACAAGTGCTACTGTGTTGATGTAATACAAAAGTCATCCATCAGAAAAATATGAGAAAAATGAAATGAATGCAACTAGAAATTCTCACAATAGAGCTGAATCACAATAGAGCACACAATATGTACTTTCAAATATGTGTTCTTGGAGACCATCAGCCCAGCAAAATAATTAGCACACAGAGAGAAGGGGAAAGCAGAGTAATGACCATGCTAGCGATGGAATTTACCTGTCATGGACACTGGACATCTCCGCGGAGTGCACTAGCTCCCTCCTGCCCAGTGTTACCTTGAGTGAGAAATGGTGTCTTTCTATTTGTGGTTGTTGGGAGCAGTGTGCAATGTGTTATCTTGAGTCTCTTCTCAAATATTTCTGCTTGACTTTCCCCCTTTGAGGTAGCCTCCTTCGACATATTGTCTCACCTCCCTGCATTACATTTTCTCCAAAGTATTTGCAATTATTGTGGAGGTACAAAGCTTGGATTCCGATATGTGTCCCTAAGAGACATATTTTCCACAAATTAAAATAGTCTATTTAGCTCTAAATATGGAAAGTAAAAATATACAACCCGCCGTGAAGTGAATTGTTCACACATTGTGTGTCACATTTTAAGCTAACAACTCTATACCCTTAAAATACAGCTCAATCTTAAAGTATTAATTTTGAAATGATGCATTTGTGCTAATGATTTACTAGGAGGAAAAATCCTTTAATCTAACCCTTTCGCTTATGAACTTGAAAGTTGAACTCTATAGAAATGACTGACTGCAACAGCGGGGCTTTCCGCCAGCTGATCAAAATTAACAGTTTCTTTCAATTGTTCTAATTAAGACCAAAGGGAGTTCTGGAATGTACCACCCGCATCTCAAATAGCTCCCTGGCACCTGGGAAGGAATATCAGTTTTTACCTTTCCCTACGAATAGTTTAGTCTAAGTTGCTATTATTACTATTTGCTAAAAGCACTTCTATCAATACATCCCAAGAGATGTTTTTCAGTTTTATTTCATTAGGTTAGAAAGCAAAACAACGTCGAGAAACATGATAATTTCTAGTAGAAATGTGCTAGAAACCATTATCGGTAATCTGTAAAGCCCATGTACACATTATAACCATAGCATGCGTTAGTGTTTTATGTAGTAATATTTTCTTAATAACTATTTCATATCCATACAGAAGTATAGGGAAATAAAAAATTAATTATGCTCCTGATTATAACATAAAATTACATTTGAAATTCTCAGAAACACAGCAATTTTGCTTTAGTGTTCATTTTTACTGAGAACCAAATAGCTCTCAGATTTTATGTCCTACAAAACAATTCTTTCCTATTAAATTATAGTGTATTGTCATTTAGCCATCTAATTTTCTAATCCACGTTTTTAATACAACTTGTTAATATTGATGCATTTCAAAATTATTGAAAGTGTCTTTCTGGTTTCTTTGAAGGATTTAAATAGTTTCTAATTTAAATAAGCATTAGTCTTTAAAGTTTTATGTCTTCATCACTGAATCAAAGAGCAAGGTAAAGCTTAAAATCTTTACATGTCTATAATTCAAAGACAAGTTATTTAAGGGGTGATTATAAAGCTATTAAAAATCAAAGAAAAATTTGATTTCACAGTCATTGAATTCTGGATGCCCCATGTGTTCTTATTTGGACTCTACATCTTCGGAAGTCGCCCGAAGACCAGCATGCTTGTAAAGTGAGAGTGCATTATGGGTGGTGGAAGTATATTGCCCGCCTCGTGCTGTCAAGCTACTTCTGCTTTGAAAGTGGGAATTCCCAGCCTAAAGAGGGCATACTCTTTAACCTTCTACACAGTCCTTGACTAAGTAATTGACTTTTCTAACTCAGGGCTCTGTGAAGATACCAGCAATCTCTCCTTGTAATTAGCATTCTTTCCTAGAAGGGTGACGGCTGAGGAGCCCCGCGGTCTTCAGGGAAGCCTAGCCTTCCCTAGGGCTGTGCATAGACTATTTAAACCTGGGTGAAAGAGTCAACAGGATTATCATGGAGCCAACTTCCTGGGGAAATGGAGCCCAAGAGATTCGAAGGAGACAAAATACTTCAAGACAATCATACTAGTGGTGAAAAGCCCCAGACTTACTGGCCTTGTCACCTCAAATTTAACTGATGACATGAACATTAAGCAGGGCTACAAAAGCTTTTCTATGAGCTTAAACTCTTTTTACTTCCTGAAAGCTTACGATGTTTCCTATTTTTTTAGACAGAAACTGAAGAGAAAACTATCATAAAAATTTGGAAAACACTTGTAGTTTATTTAAGTACACACATAAGAACATTGAAAACTTTAAATAGAAGCACTATTATCACCAAATTTTGGAGTATAGTCAAGTTGTCGTTTTATTTCATTTGTAATTCTTAGTATAAGTCAAAAGGTCTAATTATAAGCACATCATTAAAGATTCTTGAAAGTAGTTTAAATTTTGGACAACCGTAAGTTTCACCAAAGCTTCGTGTACTTTCTGATTATCAGCTCTCTAAATACAGCATTTAAATTTATAAGTAAAAAGGAAGACTTCAGGCCTCTAGTTCATTATGTATAAAAGAACTATATAATTGGCAAATATCACATCCAAACATTCTAGTACTATTAGATTTAATGCAGAAAACAGAATATGAAATTATGAGGAGCTATCACTCCTTATCTCATGCGTATAATTAGAAAAGTTTTATTAACTCGGGACAGAACATTATGATACAAAATGACAGTGAAAAAGTGAGTAACGCTTAGCTGCTCTCGAAAGCATTCACAGGGCAGTTGACTCATCAAACTTATGCATAAGCAGTAGGATCTATTAATCTTACATGGTGGACTCTGCCTGAAAATGATGAGCTTTTAAGTTGAAACACTATCTCAGAGTAACTGTGTGGGCCAGGATTAAATTCCACCCCCGGAGAGGTGCAGTTGGCCCAAACCCAGCCTGATGCTGTGGGTGGGAGAAGGCCTGTACTTTTAACTATTTATGAAATTTAAATTATATTTCTTTGCTACAGAAAAATAATTTTCATTTTAACACAATTATCTATTAATTATTTTTAACATTATAAGCGTGCTTCCTCGGCAGGCATAGATATCAATCGCCTCCACACGTTCACTCACATATACATGTGCGGCTTCAACCCCACGCACCCAGGAAGAGCTGGCGGGGTGCTCGGCCCTGTCGTCAGCCCGTCACTGACACGGTTTCTTCCCCTCATCTTTGGAGAACTTGAATCTCCTTGTAATAGGAGCAGAAACGTAGCTCTTCACAACTGGGTCCCTGGTCCAAATCCAACTGGGAATTTCTTTTCCTCAATTGATATTTATTTGTTTTTATTTTTAAAGAGAATAAAAACAATTTAGAAAATTAGAAACAATACACAATTACACTAAACAAAAGGATAGGAATTCAATGATGATTGTTATATTGCATCTTGTTGTCTTCACATTAGTTGTTCAGATTACCAGAGATAAGCATTAAAAATTAGTCAAAAAATTTCAAAAGAATTTAAAAAATAAGCATCAACTGTTCCTTACAATACACCAAAAGAAATCAGTAGTACAACTATCCAAGCTAATATATATATATTATATATATATAATATATATATAATATATATATATATTATATATATATATATCCCTTCTTTCTTTCTTTTCTCCTTTCCCTCATCCCAGTAGTTCCTTCCCTTTGAGCAGTTTTCTTCCCTTTCACAGTACCTACTGTATCTTTCAGATTTTGTTCATCCTTTCATGTTCTTACACTAGTCATGCTGAAACTGGCAAATCTTTTGCAGGCAAAATAGTCATAGAACCTGACTGAAGAGAATCCACGAGTATGGGGGACTGATTGATATTAAGCAGACCGAGTAAGCAGAGGTCCTTGATAAGGCCTACAAGCCAGCAGGCTGCCGCTCTATGCACATAGCTTGGGAGAAGACTTCTTGGGCCAAACTCGCTGGACATGATATGTCGCCTGAAAATAAGAGGGCCACTCGGTGACAGCATACTAGTGTACAACCCGTCTCGTTACATTATCCTAGTTTTGTACCCAGGCAGGTCTGCTTTTGGGATACACAGACCAGTGTTTCACAGCAAACCAAAGGAAGCTTTCCCTTTCCTAATTTGAAACAGCATGGGCCCAGCTGTATGATGGTTAAAAATAAAAAAAGATATGTTTTTAAGAATCTGAATATTCAGGTATGTCTGAAAAATACTAAACTATTCATATTAAGAAACAACTCTTGAAATAAATAGTAAGATTTTTACCCTGTTCACACATTGGGACTGATTAGGTAGACAAATCATATCTAAAGACAGAGCCTTTGTATTGTAGAGGCCATTATTTCTTTTAAAATAATGCCAACTGACCTCAGAAGTTAACTCCTCACCCTTCGTGCCAGGCTCATAGCATTTGGTATCATTCAAATTCTGTCTCTGAAATGTTAATGGAAAAAATGGCAAGTAGCTAAAGTGGTGTCATGTCTGATACAGTTGCATTGTCTAGTCTGTTATTTGCATGCCAAATAAAATGCTACATGGGAACATAAAGATGATTTCCTCGAGTTTTATGCCATATAGAAATCCCCCCTTTTTATTTTTAAAGAGAATGAAAAAGTAATAAAATAAAACATTCAAAACAATATGGAATTTCACTAAAGATGATGAGAATTCAAAGATGGTTGTTATATTGCATACTGTTGTCTTCAAATTAGTTGTTCAGATTACCGGATATAGGGATGCAAAATTGATCAAAAAAAAGCATAAAACATTAAAAAGGAGAGAGAAAAAATTGTAAACATCAACTGCTCCTTTCAATAAAACAGTAAAACTCAGCAGTACAATTATCCAAGCTAGCCTATGTTTTTACATATATATTTCTTTTTCCCTTCTGTCTTTTTTTCTTTGCGCTTTGCCTTCATAGAGATTTTTAAAGGTTGCCTGGCAGAGAGAGAATCAAGAACTCAAGGAACTTTAGATACTAGTATCCGTTTGATTATAATATTTGCAACTGAAATGTTATCCAAGTGAAAAAAAGCAACCATCGTTTTAAAATTTCATGGATTCTAAGATTTTCCTAAATAGAATAAGAAGTAATAACTTAATAATGATAACAGGATATCTATAATAACAGGATTAATAATAATAATAAATGTCATTATTAAAGCCCTAGTCTGTTTTCTGTTGCTCTAGCTGAACAGTTGAGACTACTCGGTAATTTACGAGGAAGAGTTGTGCATTTAGCTGGTGGTGTCGCAGCCCGTGCTTCCCGGCCCGCCGGCCCTGCGTGTGCTCAGCGCGTTTGCTGTCCGCTGCAGAGCGCCGGGCGTTGCACAGCGAGGAGGCCGGACGGCTCGCAGAACGCGCCGCCTGTTTCAGCACACCCGTGTCTGTGAGAATGGTATTTTGTTTTCTTTATCTTTTTATTTTAAAAAGAAGAAAGACCAACACAAAGGCGAAAACAAAACAGCGAAGCACAATAAAAACGATACAGAATTCCAAATCGTGTGTGTGTGTGTGTGTGTGTGTGTGTATGTGTGTATGTGTGTTACGGAATATATATATTCTTTTCTTCTCTCCCCCATCCCATCTTTTAAAAAAAAAAGATAAACATAACAATGAAACCGAGTTTCAAAAGAGGCTGTTAGACAGCTGCAATAGTTGGAACACTGAGCTGCTTCTTTTTTTTTTTGGAGCTGGGGATTGAACTCAGGCCCTTGAGCTTGCCAGGGAGGCGCTTATTCCACTGAGCCATCTCCCCGGCCCAATAGTTGGAACACCGTATGGGTGTCTTCCTCACAGTTATTCAGAGTAGGAGATGCAGGCGTGATGTCTTATCTACACAACATTAGCACAAAACTTTCTTTTTAGTAAACTAAGAAAAACTAGCTGCGTGACAATCTAATCCGTTCCCCACGGTTCAGCCTGGATAGCGCACACACCCTGCTAGCTGGCATTTCCCCGATGTCACACTGGGGATTAAGCTTCTGTCCCGTGAATTCATGGTGACATTCGAACAATAGTGACCACAAAATTTGTTTGATTTAAGTAAATTGTTTCTTTTACCAGCATAACTTGTATAACAGAAGAGCTCTACAGGACCAGCGAGACAGCTCAGCAGACTGAGCGCCTGCCTCGGCGAGCACAGGGGCCCTGCTTCGGTCCCTGGTACTGCGTGCCGCAGCAGCCCCACTCCTGGGCACCCTGAGCCAGCCTCTGAGACCCGGAGTGGTGCCTGCCACGTGCTCGTAATCCCAGGGCTTGGGAGGCTGAAAACAGGAAGATAACCATGAGTCAGAGCTGCAGTCCATTTGTACCAAATACATTTTTTTTTAAAGAGAAAGAGCTCTATGACATTAAAATTTTAATAGATGTTTAAAAAATGTAGATTTGAAAAAAATGGATTTACATGCATAACTAAGCATCTACAAGGAGTATCATTCAGGCTGTAAAAGAACAATAGTCACACTAAGTTCACTGTTCCCTGCTTCTTCCTGGACCTGCAATTCACCTTCTTCCAATCCCCAGATAAATGCGTGCTAAAATATACACTAATTTTGCAATAGGAGTGCCTCTGGAAAAGATTTGTATAGATATACATTCGAGTAGAAGGGTGACTATTCACCTTTTTGGATTTGTAAAGCAAAAAAAAAGTATAGATGATATTGTTGCCTCTTCAAGTAACAAAAAAATGAAGTATAAAGTAACTAGTCATGACAGTATGTAACAACTGAAACCTGAACCATCCTGACCCTCCACTTCGAAGATACTTAAAGACGCAAGGAAATCACTAATAGGGCAGGTACAATTGAAGAAGCAAATTGTAATTTACTTCTTTATTTGCAATTTACTTTATTTGTAATTTACTTCTTTATTTGCACCCTTTCCATTATGGCGCAAATAACACAAACAATAATTCATGAGGAATTCAGTTGGATCCTGCTGGCACTTCTCGTACTGTACATCTGCTTTTCCATGGATATTTCATTCTTACCATTTAAAGCTAACTGGACTGTTGCTTTAATTGGCAATATTCTGCTTGGAAATGATAAGGCTTTTTTTTTTTTTAAATTCGGAGTGGTTTACGTATAGTTATTTTCATAAAATTTTCTAACTATTATAATAGTTTAAAATAATTTTATATAAACTTGTGCAACAATATTGTACTAAGCTGTCCTTAATAGCATGATGAATAATAAATGCGAAAAAAATTATTATCATTCTAAAGAACTGGCAAATGGGCGGCATGACAAAATCAGAAAGCAGGGTCTGAATTAGCAAGAACCTGCGGAGCATGAAGATGTCGTTTTCCCAGGAGCGTGCAGTGAAATCCGTGCATTTTGCCCCCAGCCCCACTACGCGAGGTTTAGCTATTCGCCTTGGCGTGAAAGTTACGTGTGCTTCTGAATGCCGTTCCCACTAAACAATCTGAACACACTGTCTAGAAAAAGAATACGAAGCTTCCATTGCAGTTTTCCTGCGGGATTCGGTTCCCACATTTCCCTACTACACAGATTTCTTTGAACGTGGAACTCTGATTCGTCGCCGTGTACACAGACATTTTGCACCAATTACAGCCCTCTTTGATCCGTTAAGACACAGAGGCATAAAACATTCATTTTCTTGAAGAAATGTTAGGCTTCTAAAAGGAATTTAGTTGCAGAACCCTACTTTGGACCTCACACCAGAAGGCCTTCTCTTCTCTAAAATTGGAATATATATATAATAACAAAATGACTTAATAGCAAGAGTATCATTTTAAAAGACATTTTAACTATTTGAGACCCAGGTAATGTGTTAGCTGTCCATAATTGCTAGCTCATTTAGTGTCTTCTCTAAGAGATCTCTTTTTCTTGGTCCTTCTTCCTGGTAGAGAAGATGCAGTAATTCCACGGTAGAGCGACTACCATTAAGTAATTATGGCCCAACAAATTATAATGGACCGCAGATACAGCACCTTGGTAGAGGGAGGATATGATGTCCTTAAGTGACCTTGAGTTTGGAAAATGGATACATTTAGGACTGAATTATTACTTACATGGTGGCTCACTCTGTTTCCTGTTCCTAGCTAGGATGAGCAGGATGACCGAGGAACAGCAGGGTTGGTTGTCTAGGATAAAGTGTATCTAAGTGATCTTACTGCAAAGTACTTCAAAGATACAACGTGCAGAAAATGAGCACAGTCAGCCTCTTCTGAGGACCCGAAGAGACCTAGCCAAGTGTGTGTACGTGGTGTGCCTTGTGTGTAAAGAACATCACCAGGTGGGGATTATCTGCCAGAAACTCACTGATGGATTCACTTATTTGGTCATATGTTCAATCAGCCAGCTTCTCCTTTTCGCCAAGATTTGATCTCATAGTGTTTTTACCATAATGGCATTGAAATAAGGAGTTTCCCTTGAATGGAAAAGTTGTCATTGGGATGACTTCTAGTGTGAAGACCATCAGCATAATGGTTTTACCATAATGGCATCGAAATAAGGAGCACCCTAGCAGTTTCTTCAGATGTTGGCTTTACTTGTTTTTACTCCTACATTGACTTCCTGGCCAGAACACCCCTTAAAATGGTCTCATAATATAGTTCTTGATTTCAGGATGCCAAGCTTCTCTGATGGATTATGTACCCCTCATCCAGACCCTCTTCTGTACCCTGTGTAAGGAAAGGCCAGCCATCTGTAAGGGAAGGGCAATGAGTACAGCTGGGAATTTCTAGCCCACAGGTGTCCATTCTCATTTGTGAAAGCTCACAATTATCAAAGCTGGATTTGCTGAGGGGTCCCCACAGTTGTTTCGCAGGAAGGAAAGTATCCACTGGCACAAGCGGTGATGATCCCCTCCTCCACGTATGACTTAGTACTTGAGCCGGAGCCCCATCCCCCTTTCCTTGCCAGGACTGAGCTAGTATCAAGCTCCCCTCCCTTCACACAGTGGGTGGCAGCCTGTGGGCATGAGCATTAGCTGGGCACAGGTGGCGCCGCCTGCTTGAAATGCCTCTGAGGATTAGGTGTGTCATCCTTGCTATGTATGTACCATTTAGCGCTCTCTCTTTCTTGCCACCTGCCATAGTATCATTTGTTTGAGCTTAAAGTCTGTTGTAAACTCTGATTTTGGATTAAAAAAAAAAAGAGCACAAAAACGATTATTCTTTCATTCTGAACATGGAACAAGCTCAAGAAAAGGTAATTATATTATCACATAGAAAGCAATATTGATTGATTAGCAGATAAAAAAACAAGTAACTATTTTGTTGTTGTCCACTAAATCGAAAATCTGGTGTGCAAGGGAGTCCTAATTACTAAGTATGGGTGCAAAATTCAAGTTATTTTGATGGGTTCTTTAGGCATTATGTCTTTTACATTGTGAATCATTGTATTTTTTGCTTAAAGCATTAAACAACATGGCTAAGTCCTTGCTGGCCTCGGCAGCTGAGGCAGTTTCACGGCATTGTCTTGAGTGAGACAGCAGGTAGCTAAGAAGTATTTTCAACCTAGCAAACAAAAAGCTGAAACCTTTCAACAAAGCTTTAGTCTTTCCAAGTAGTAAGTTAATGGGTTTAAAAAAAAATGTATTCAAAATGTCTAAGAGTCACAGGCCAGGGGGGAAGAAGTTCTTCAGGGACGCTGCTTACTCACAGCACCTGAGGGGATCCAATTGCGTCTCACCAGGTGGTCACTAAAAGTACTGCTTATTTTTTAAATCAGTGTCTTTGGGACAAAATCAATAAACACAAACTTCCCAATTGATGAAAATTTAATAAGAGAACCAAATTTTAATGTGTAGACAAGGATAAGGAAACTAACAGCAGAGGATTCCCTAGTGTGAGATATGAATGAATACAATAGGGCCCACTGAGAGCAACTATAGAACAAAAGTGCCAAATAATAGCAGATATGGGC
>NDGN011553168.1:1656-32377 GCA_002564285.1 Tympanoctomys barrerae | reverse complement strand
AGGATAAACAGAAGTCCTAGCCAGGTCTGTACATAACAATACAAGGAAATAGGGTCAGGCTCAAACAAAATGGAGACAATCGCTCTTCTTTCAAGGAGAGCTGCTCAGGTGGTCCTCCACACAAGGCCCCTTGGTGAATGGCCCTAAAGTCCACGTCCTTGATGTGGATATGGCACTTAGCAAAGCTAGGTCATTTTGTGTACTTTTCAACTTCCACAGCTCCAAGGTAGAGGCTGGCCTTACCACATCAGTGTACCACCTTGCTCCACACACCTCAGTTTGATACCACCGAGACATAGCTACAGTCCATTTCACCAAGTCCAAGATGACCACTATCACAAGCTGGGTGTCAGGCTCCCCGGATGCAGTTACCAAAGCCCGGGACCCAGTGATCCAGGTACGAAGTAGCTAACGAGACAGTTTTAGTCGTTTGCCTTGTTGCTGAGACGAAATACCTGGCACCCAAATTAAAGGACGGAAGGTTTATTTGGCTCACTTTGTAGAGGCTTCAGCTCACAGTTGGCTGGCTCCAAGACATGGTAACACTGCAGAGGGGCAGCGCAGAGGAGAAACAGTTCTTGTCAAGCAGAAAGCAAAAAAGCAAGCAACAAGTGACCACCAGTGACCCCATTTCTTATCCAGGCACCCTCAGGGTTGGTAGCACCCACACCCAGGGAAAGGCAGCATCACATGCCCAGTCCTACATCACACCATGAATCAACACCAGCATCACATCCTTGAGCCCAGCATCACACACCCTAGAGCCAGCCACTTCTGAAAAGTCCCACCCCTGACCTCAGGAGACTTCGGCAAACATCTAGACACAAGCCATCACAGAAACTAAAGGAAGACCCTTCAGTGGCTCCAGTGTCTTCAGACTGTGACCCCGCTCTGCATCTCTTCTTGGTCTCTTTGATATGTGGGGTGTTCATCCAGACATAGCAGTAAGAGTTAGCATCCTTGCAACTCTCTCACATGGCCTCAAGCAAAGTCTAGGAATATCATAGTAGTTCTAAACAACTGGCACATTAGACTAGACCCCCCCAAAGGCTCACTGTTAACCTTTTTATTGATTTGTAGGGGCCCATTCTGTATTAGGAAACCCAGCCATTTGTGGTATGAATTTTAGTTGCTTTCCTAGTTACCATTGGTCTTTTGACTTTGCTTATGCATTATTTTCTGAGAGCCAGACTGTGTGGAGGCTGCTGAGTACACCAAGATGAGAAAGGTCCACACTTCTTGCTTCTGGGGAATGTCCATTCAGCCCGCTGACACAAAGAAGTTTGGGTTGTTGTCTCAGTCACTTTTCTCTCATTGCCATGACAAAATACCCAACACCCAAAATTAAGGAAGGAAAGGTTTATTTAGCTCACAATTTGTAGAGGTTTAAGTCCATACTCAGCTAGCTCCAAGGCAGAGTGGCACATGGCAGAAGGCAACAGTTCATGGTGGTGGAAAACAGCAAAGAGCAAAGGCAAAAGGGAGGAGCAGCGGCAGCAATGGCAACAGAAAGCAGGTCTGTCTCCCTTATGTTGCATTCAGGCTGTCTGCCCCAGGCTGGGTGTAGTTCTCACACCCAAAATCCCAGCACAAGATCATGAATTAATCACAAAATCTAGAAGTCCACCCCATGACTGCGTGAGGCTTCCAGGGTACAACTATACACAAATCATAAGAGTTGGTAGCAGTGGACTGGATGGGAACAGAGACTGGGGTTCAGGATCGTCCCAATGAAGGCAAGTCGAGAATATCTTCGGCGTAATACAGGAGCAGAAGTAGACTCTGGAAGGCAGGATCAACCCAAGACTCCATAGCCAACAAGTGAGCCCAACTCAGGAGGTTGGCTTTAAACTTCTTTCCTTTATCCCAAAACCTGCTGCAGACCAGCTGTGAAGCTGCTAATACCCTGCTCTCATGGTGTTCCCTGAGAACAGCTCTTCTCACGCAAAGTAAGAAGGTAGAAACCAGAGTTTGATGGACTCAGTCTCTGCTGGGGAGCATTTGGAACAGGAACTAGCACACCTTACTGGATGGAGAGTGCAACTGAAGGTACTGCCTGCTTGGAAAAGCTCTGTGAGGAGTTATCATTTGGAGGGACCCAAGAGGCATTTCCAGAGGCTCAGGCCTCTACTTTTTCTTTTTTTTCCAAACTGAATATTATCTGTTTCAGTCTTATATGTTATGCTGGACAACAACCAAAAACTATCAAGGCTGGGCATGATAGTGCACATCTGTAATTCTATTACTCTGTGAAGCTGAGGCAGAAGAACTGAAAGTTTGGGGCCACATTGGGACAATTAGTAGCTTTGTAAGATCCTGTCTCAAATAATAGAACAAGATGTAGCTCATTGTAGAGGTCCTAGATTCCATCCCCACTACTGAAAAAGAACAAAATAAAACAAAACAGACCACATAGCTTTTCTTTTCTTGTCTTTCTGTCCTGGAAATTGAACTCTCTGGGCCTTTGCACATGTAACTTCTTCACGCCTCTTTTGGAGAAAGGGTCTTGCTAAGTAAGCTGCCCAAACTGGGCTCAAACTTGTATCCTCCTGGGTCAGGCCTCTTTAATGGCTACCTCTGGTGACTCCCACTCTAAGTGTCATTGTCTGAGGCTGGAAAGACTGTTCCTGCAATCAGCAACTTCCGTCATCGACACTGGTTACTTTTAAGTAGTAAAGGCAAGTAAATACGTTTCATTTATCAAGTTTCAAAACGAGTTTTTTAAAAGTATCATCCCAAACTTTTCTTGTAAAGGATTATAATCAAGCCTTAAACATATCTCATATATTTTGTCTCTTTGCAGTTATTATCATTGATGCCCAGTCATTCTGTCTTAGCTAAGAGCTGCCTTTGTCTCCCGAGTCCATCCTTTCTACAGTTCTTCAGTGGTCCTTAAGAACCTGCGTGCAGCTGTGTGTGGTGGTGCATGCCTGTAATACCAGCACTCAGGAGGGGGAGGGTGGAGGATCTCTAGACTGCAAAGAGACCAGCATGAACCACATAACAAGACCCTGTTTGAAACAACCAAAACAAACAAACAAATGAATACAGGAGCGAACCTGCTTGTTCTCTGGTATGACAATGTTGTGCTTTGCACGCACGACAACATCCTGCATGCACTTTGTTCCTGGCGCATAATCAGCCATCTCTCCAAGGAGTTCTTTTTACAGGAAGTTGCTCAGCTGCCTCCTGGGAGAGGTTAACCATGCTTCCTGGATGAACATCATGGAAATTAGGGCATCGGTGGCTCTTGCTTAAATCCCAGACACTCACCAAGGTTTTGGTACACAACAGGAAAATTCCTTCTGCTGCTCTAAGATTTCACAATTGTGTGCTTTTCCACCTTGTCTGCATAGTAGAATCCCCTCAAGGTTTCTAAAGAATACTAGTGCCTGGGTCCATCCCCAGAGATTCTGATTTAACTGAACTAGGATCTGGCCCAAATGACAGGCCTTTTAAAAGCATGATACTCCCAGAGGGCCCAGTCCTGGCTGCACACTCTTTATCATCCTATGATTGTCTCTGTGCTTGCCAAGCCTGTCTGGAGCCCTAAACAATGCTGTTTGCATGTCTTAAATGTTTATGTACATTGGGTCCTACTGAACACTTCATTCTGAAGTGTGTTGTTTCCTTTAGCATTGTTTCAGGGTGTGCACGGTAGCACCTACACCTCCGGGTCAGTCCTTGTTGCTTCAGCAGCACTTTACGAGAAGGCTATCCATCAACCTCTGCTCCACTTTGATGCAAGAATCCCTTTCAGTTTGTTGTCTTGACCCCAAACCAGCATCCTTTTCAACTCCTCTCCCTCTTAGCCCACATGCGGTGGCTCGGGAATCTTCTCAGTCAGGTGTGTTGGGTCACTTACTCCTCCCACTGTGAGCTGCTCTGGGTCACGTGGCCTAAATCATTCTAACAGCTCTGAAGGGGTCTCCCTGCTGCCACCCTCAGTCCTTGGCAGGCTCTTCTTTCCAAGCACCCAAAATGATGGCAATCATCACATCCTTACTCTGCCGGACGCCTCCAGCCAAGTCCATCGCTCTCAGCAGTTGTGGAAGTTCTCACCATGACTGCCAGTGTCTGAACAGTTCTTGTCATTCTTGCTTTCTTAATCACTCCTTGAGCAGAGTAATCCCATTCCCACTTCTGGGCCTCTGCATTTGCTGCTGCTTCTGCCTAGTGCGCCCCTTAACCAGTACTCCTGAGACCCAGTCCTTACTTCCTTCCAGTGTCTGACAGAAGCCACTCTGTGAGGGACCCCACCCTGGGCAACCTGTCTCAAGCAGTTCACACACTCCACCTCGGCCTGCACTCCATGTGAAGAACCAACTCCAGCCTGGCTGGTGCATGGGACTGGCCCTGGTCACCACTTATCACATGGGAAGGGACCTTACACAGCTGGAAGGACCCTTCCCCAAGATCTGGGGATAGTACCTCATCCTCTGGGCTATTTCTTTAAAAGCACACACACACACACACACACACACACACACACACACACACACCACAAACAGCACCTCCTTTTTTTGTTTCGGAACCAGGGATTGAACTCAGGCCCTTGTGCTTGCCAGGGAAGCACTTATTCCACTGAGCCATCTCCCCGGCCCAGCCCCTTCTTCTTAAAGCTTACAAAATATTTGAAACATTAACCCAGAAAAAGTAGCTTTTCCTCCCTCTCTTCCCAAACATCCACTTGTGAGTACTCACTTGCAGAGGTTTATGGGCCGTGCGATCCAGGATGGGGAGATGAGGCAGCCAGGGCTGGGAGAATTGTTCAGCATCTGCTCTGACCTCATCCACCTCTGGAATCATGAAACCCCACAGCTTGCTTCCATCACCTCTCCATGTGTCTGTACCACACAGCAGGCCCTGCACTGTGGGGACAGAGAATGTGGCCATGGGTATGCTGTTGGGAAATCCCCACACTGGGAAAAGGACATCAAATTGGGTCAACAAAATGTAACAAAATCCTCTCAGTTGTCTGTTCTTTACTACCCAAATGCCCACCCTGAGAGCTCTGCATGAGCAGGCGTCCCCACCACTCCATATCCACTTGCTATTCAGACTTTCCTCAAACTCACCTGAGCTGCTCACAGAGAGCCCTGGGAAAGGGCTCCTGAGGTGTAACTGCCGGTCTTCCAAGCTTGACACTGGTTCTCATCTTTGGCTGCTTATTGTAATCATCCAGGAGCTTAAATAAACATTTACTGCCTGAGTTCCCTCCCAGAGATTCTATTTAATGCGCCTAGGCATGGAGGTTTAGAAAACCTCCCTCAGGAATGCTACTGTGTAACCAAGACCGAGAACCACCAGCTGTACAGTAAAGGACATTTTGTTTATTCTCAGCACTTTGCATTGTGGATTCTCAATTTGTTCATCAAATAATTAAAAAAAAGAAACCTATTTGTAAAGACTACAGCAGCTGCTAACCAGGGTCCCTGGAGGTGAATGCCTTTGATTTGTGAGGTCGCCGTTGAAGCACCGCTTCGCTAGGGGAGAGCCCAGGGCCAGCAGCACACCAAAATTACCTACAGCTCAGAAATCCCAAGGTGCTGTCCTGGGGTCTTGAGAGCTGCAAAACATACACACACACACACACACACACACACACACACACACACAGAGGCTTGAACAAACACTAGCAATTTCTAGCAGCTCAAGACTATGTTCCCTTGAATTTCTGCCTGGAGAAACTCCAGGAGGCTGAGAGAATTTACCGTTTGTTACAGGCAGTACCTGACCATAGGCTGCTCACCTCCCTTTTCTTAAAATGTTTCCGCTATAAAATTATAATAGTAAAGCTGTTCTTTGACCCTTGGAGGGACATGAATATCTCCTATAACCCAGTGCCTAGGAGCCACTTCTTCAAAAGTAATTATCACAAGAGGCTGAGCTGCCTCCCAGGCTGTGGGCAGGAGCAAGGTGTCACCAATCTGTCCATCAGCAGATGGATGCTCAGCAATCCTTCACCCCCAGCTTTCTGAAATCTTCCATTTCTCAGACCTTGAGTCATTCCTTTCCTTTCTTATGATGGGTGGGATTTAAAATCTTAGTCCTTTTTTCAAGATTTAAACATCCCCTCAATTGTATACTGAAGACTTGGCAATACTATCCACCAAAGGGCATACAATGTCATTATTGCCTTTTTCATCTGCCTGTCTTCAATAGTCTCCATTTTAAAAGATCTTTAGGTGATTTGCATATACTTAAAAGTTAGACAAGCACTACCTTATAGTATTTATCATTCCCTCTCTGACCTCTAATAAACAGTTCTGGGGGGTAGGGAAGAACTTTCACACCCTCCGTAACATTTTTATTAGTGAGGGAGTGTTGAGGGCCAGTGCTTTATGTTGAGAGTAAACTAGAAATTGAACCTAGCCTGACTCTGTCCAGGGCGCTTCCTTGGCACTAATGGGAGAGACCATGCGATGCAGCTTCTGTCCACCCACCAGTGTGTGTGACATGGCTTCGGGCTTCACTCTTCTCTCAGAGAACTGTCTCAGACACTGAGGGTCACCTGGGCGCCAAAGCACCCTTTGTGTGGCAGCTAAGAGTAGCAAGAGTCCAGGGAGAAAAGTCATCCTATCCACCTCTGCAGGCACTGAAAGGTGTTGTCTCATAAACTGACCAAGCCCAGACCAGCACGGGTCTGTGGACAATCCCCAACGCCCTGCCACAGCAAGTCAGGCCCAGACCTGGTCCGGCAGAGCACCCTGGCCCAAGTGACTCTGTGTACCCAGTCCCCACCTCTCCCACTGTCCAACCTTGGCTCTATTCTCATTTCCTGAGTAGTGGGCTCCCTTCCTCAGGCAGGCTGATGCTCTTGGTAAGGCTTTGATTCCCACTGGGGGGCTGAGGTGGTGTCTTGGTGGAGACTCTGGTTACTCTTGGGACAAAACTCAAATACAAGGGCCGGCCAAATAGCTCAGTGGATTAGAGCACCTGCAAGCAGGTGCAGGAACCGGGTGTTCAATCCCTGGGACTGCTGTGCTGGTCCTGCCTCCGGGGTGTGCTGAGATGGCAATTGAGACTGGGCACGGTGTCATGCACCTATAATCCCAGCTCTTGAGAGACTGTAAACAGGCAGATCACTAAGAGTCCGATCTAGTAGTGAGACCCTGAATATCCTGAAGACCCTTCCCAAAAAAAAAAAAAACCCTCTCAAACACAGGAAGATAGTAAAACAAGTTATGTTGTATCATTGCTATGGCCTTTGTCCTTAAATTATACTAAAAGGGCAGCATGGATAGTTACCAATTTAAAATACCAAAATCCCTCTTCCAGGACAGATCACAAAATCACTGACATGAATGATGGGATGAATCTTCAATCATTTTCAAATCTGCCAGATTGTTCCACCTAGAAGTCACTCCCCCACCCCCACCGTGTTCTATATGGGGAGAACACTGACTTTTCGGTTTCAGCAAATATTATGGTAAATACTTTCATTATCAGTTTTGTCAGAAGAATTTGTGCACACAGGTGCTATCTGATGCAAAATTTTATTAAAGTTACAATGATTATTTCACCTAGAAACATAAATCTTAGAAGCTAGACCGGAAGACAGTGACACAAGAGATTTTATAATTTACCTTTATCAAGCCAACTGATAACACATCAACTCCTTCATACAAGTATTACTTTGACATTACGAGTCATTAAGAGAAAATTCTCAAGCCAAAACCCTAGCATTCGCTAATCTTTAATTTAGTCATTATCATTCTTTCTTAGATTAAAATTTTCTATTTTTTTGTCTGTGGTTGTCAAAGCCAGGGGCTCACACATACTAGGCAAGTGCTCTACCACTGAGCTGCAGCCCTAGCCCCAACTTTTCTTAATATTTGAAGATACGAAAATAATAATTTCAAGTAACAGAGCTAAAACACATTTGTAGTGAGAAGCAGCCATCACTTTAAGCCTCCTAATTTCCAGGTCTTTTCTTCACTAGTTTCTTAGATTTTTGTCAGTCTTGTCTTGGGGCCTATATTGCCTTAGTGGGCCTAAACTGGAAACAGTACTACAATACATTAATAATCCACAGTGCGGATGTGGTGCAAGTGGCTTCTAACCCCCCAGGAACACAGTGAGTGTCCCTGGGTACCCTCGAGCAGGCCCCTTCATGTGATCATTTGTTCTCTGAGGCTGGACTCCTGGATTTGATCTTCTTGGCAGCTTCCAGAACAGACAGTGGGTTTACTTTGTCTCCAAATTCTTTTTCTCGGTGCTCAAGAAGAATGCCCTGAAAAGAAACAGAAGGGAACATCGGTCCTCATTCATGGGCTAGCTGCTGAGCACCGCGGCACGCCCAGCCCTGCACCTGAAGTGGAGGGCACAGAGCCACCCCAGGCCAGGAATCTGCCTGTGAGCCCAGTCCTCTGCGGAAGCCTCAATGCAGCACTGTGCTACATAGCAGCTGAAGCAGGAGCCAGGAGTGGCTATGTAGGACAGAGGTGTTGGAAAGGCTTCACAGATGACAAGTCACAGGAGACAGCAGGATATAAACAGGAACAGAGAAAAGTAAAAGAACACTGCAGATGAAGACAGCAGGAAAACCTGATGAAGTAGCACTGAAGAGGTGAGATTCTGATAGGTGCTGAACACTTAACAATATGGCAAAGGGTGCAAGACACACTGCTAATGGGAAAAAAATTAGCTTAGTAGGCCACTGTCTCAGTTACTCTTCTCTCATTGCTGGGACAAACACCTGACACTGAAAATGAAGGCAAGAAAGGTTTATTTAGCTCAGTTACTAGAGGTTTCATTCTATACTCAGCTAGCTCCAAGGGAGAGTGGCACATGGCACAGAACAACCTTTCATGGAAGTGGCAACGAGCAGAGCAAAAGGGAGGAGCAAGAGCAAGTCTGTCTCCCTTCAGTTGCATTCAGGCTATCCACCCCAGGCTAGAAGTAGTACTCACACCCATAATCCCAGCAGAACTCACACCCATAATCCCAGTGGATCATGAGTTAATCACAAACTCTAGAAGTCCACCTCATGACTGTATCAGGCTTTGGGGAGACAATTAAGACACAAAGCATAACAGACACTGTTTTCTGAAAATAAAGCCATTCAGCTCTGTTGCAATGGGTTGCCTGTGGTGGCTGAATTTGTAGAATGACCCCACCATCATTTTGCCCTTTTCAAATTTTCTACAGTGCATATATACTTCTTTGAGTACGCTTTACAGATTATTTTTATGAAAAACAAAAACCAAGAACAAAACAAAAGGGAAACTCGGCATCCCCATGGCACAGCACGTGGCAGGTAAGGTCCATGCTCAGTGAACATCATAAGCCTTCCCCTGGGCAGGGGAAAGCCAGGAGCTGCAGGTCGTACCAACAAAATCAAACATCACACCTAGCAACACCAGGAATGTGCCACTGGAGCCCATGAGCACCAAGTGAGTCATTGTAGGGCAGGAGAAGGCTGGAAGGTGTGTCAAACCCTGCCCTGGAGGCCAGGGGAAGGCAGAGCCAGAGGAGAAGGAATGCCACAGTGCAGCTGGAAAGGCCAGGAGTTACCTCTGAAGACAGCCCACGGGCAGCGGCTGCACAGGCTCTCTGGAGCGAGACACACTCGCATTTCAATCTACCCCTTTCTAGCTATATCCCCGAGTGACTAATTTCCTTCTGGATAGCTGGGAACAAGAATTCTTGACATTCTAGACTGGCCATGTAGAGACTCGCGGTCCCGCATGAGTACCCTGACAGACAGGTGGGCCCTGGCAGCCACTACCAGTGATATTTTCATCTTATTAACTGGAAAATGCACAAACAGATTTCATTAAATTAGACAGTGTTTAATGCCAAATTCTAGCAAAAGCAGTTAGGAAAAGGTAAAGAAAAAGATCAGAAATAAAGCTTAAAATGCAAGGGTTTCTATTCCCAGTTTCAGTTCTGGTAAATAGGGGAAAGATCAATTACCAACTTTGGCACTGAGATCCAGTGATCCAGACCACCCCATCCTTCCATGGAAATAAAACACTTTCTTCACATGTTACTGTCATGACCAAGGCTGGCAGACTGGCCTAGGGCTCAGGCTGCCACTTCCAGGTTGTTGCCTGCCTGTGCCTGTGCCTGCGCTGCCCCACCCCACCATACATCTGTCTGCATTGCTAGCACTGCCCTGCCCTGCTCCTCAGAGGGGCTCTGAACCCCTGCTGAGTGCCTGCGGTGGCCTCCTAATCTTTCTCTATATCTTCCTCCAGTGTCCCCTGGCTGATTCAGGGTCCTTAGGACCTGGCCTCAGGGCAGCCTCCCCAACGAGCACTTGGCTACTTCTCCAGGCTTCGCCCCAACAACAAGCCCCCCAGAGAAGAGTGTGGCCCCCTTGCTATTCCCATCAGACCTGTTTTTCCTTCTCTCTTCCTTGCTTTCACCATCATGACTTGGGAATGCACCAAAGGAAATACTCAAAAAGACTACAAATGATGCTTTGGGGTTCAAGCCCAGAAGACAGAACTTCATGCGAGAAGGCCTAGGCTCAAGCTTGAGAGCCACAGATCTGCACTCCTTGGGGCTGTCACTCAGTCCCTCCTGGCCCCCAGAGCCATGTCTGCAATGTCGTTAGGCTACATCAGACTATTGCATGATGTGTGTGATGCGCAGACACCTGCCTGCCCTTTTCTGCTTCATGCTTCCTGGTTCTGGAAGGCCAAGAGACTCAAACAGCGTAAGTCAGCCCTCGACACCCCCACTGACCCACAAGGAAAACACCAAGAATTTACCTGCTTTCCTGATCCCACCACAAAAACTCCCCCGAGGATGACACCTTCGCCCTTCAGGTTTCCAGAGAAGCCTCCACTCCAGGCCCGGAAGAAGTTGCACCACACACCCAGACGAATAAATCCCATGAACAACAGCTTCCGTCTCTGTGGGCCATAGAACTTCTTCTGCAGGGCAAGCAAGACAACCAGTGAGCAGCCTGTACACTTCCTCACCCAGGGAGGCAGGTTCTGGGCAGGGCATCTGTGCTCAGGCAGAGCCCCCAGCCTGCTGGGTCAGGTCCCCTCCCACCCAGCCAGGACCACCCTCAACTGCCTTTGGGACAGAGATTCCTCCAGGTGCAACTTCTTCCTTAAAAACTGCACATGCGTTATGCATGCATGCATGCCTGTGTGTGTATATGCGTGTATATGTGCATTAGCTTCACACATGCCAGGCAAGTGCTCTACCAGTGAGCTACATGCGTAGCAGGCTTGACTTAGGGAAGCAACTCTATTTTCTTTTCTGTGGTTCTGGAGATGGAACCCAGGGAACAATGAGATACATCCCAAGCCCATTTTGATTTTTTTTCCTTTGGTTTGAGATAAGGTCTTGCTATTTTGCCTAGGCAGGCCTTGAATCTATGGTTCCATCTATATATGCTATACAGCTGGGGTTACAAGTGTTACAACCATGCTTACTGAATAGTTGTTATGGTTATTTTGCAGCACTGGAGATGAAACTCTCAGGGCCTCCTACACAGTCGGTAATCATCTAACACTGAGCTACAGCTTCAATCTCTCATTTCTTCTTCATTTTTTTTGGGGGGGGGGAACCGGGAATTGAACTCAAGCCCTTGTGCTTGCCTGGGAAGCGCTTACTCCACTGAGCCATCTCCCCAGCCCCCAACCTCTCATTTCTTACGACAGTGCTACATTCTGCATGGGGTAGAGCAGACAAGAAAGAAATACAGTTTCAAGGAACCCAAGGTTGAAAGTTTGTGCTGGGACTCCCACCTGCACGTTGAGCACCTGGTGGGGTTTTAGCTGCTTCCCACCCTTCTTGGTCATGTTGCAGGGAAGGGCTCCAGGAATAACTAAGAGGGCTGCTTGCTGTAAGGGTGGGGGAGCCCCCACAAGCTCAGGAAACAAGGGGGGTCCAGCACACAGCTCCAGCCAGACACAGCCTGAACCCCCAACTCTCCACAGCAGAGACATCCCCACCAGTCACAGCACACACACCTGTGCATCCAGGAAGATGTCTCCTTTGAAATAAGGTTGGAAGTCCTTCACTTCAGTCCCGACCTGCTCCTTCACCACAGCATAGAGGGGCACACCCAGTTCATCCAGCTGGTGTTTCAGGGAAGAGAGGTCTGCAGCCTCCTGAAGAAGAGGGTTCAGGCTCAATGCCACAAAGTTCTGTGGCTCTGGGGCCAACCACACACTCTCCCCCTAACTGGCCAGAGCATGGCTTGTACTTCAGGGAGAGGAACAGGAGCAACAAATTCTGGCTGGGGAGCCCAGCCTGCACCTGTCCAGATGCAGCTGTCAGATGCCCTCCTCTAAGCAGCCTTCTTATCTTTCTCATGGTGGGAAGGAGAGCTGGCTCTCGTTACGTGTCCCAGCCTGGGAGCAGTCGTGAGTAGATGGCTGCATGCCAACAGATGCATCACTCCCAGCCCCTCTCCTGCACTAGTCCAAACTGCCACAAGGACCAACAGACAGAAACCACACAGGCCACGTGACCACAGGCCCACACTGCTGTCCCCAAGGTCCTGGCACATGCTGAAACTCTCCACCTCTCTCCAGCTCAAACCTGACTCTCTGAGAGGCCTCCCTGGTCTAGAGAGATCTCCTTGGACGGGGAAGCCCAGCTTGTCTGTGTTTATGATCTCTGCTTGGTGACTTTTGATGCCAAGCCTGGGTATTACTGCTAAGCTGAATGTTGTCATGTGACCTCTGATGTGTGCCACGTCTGACACTAAGTCTTCCATTCATTGGAGCCCTCAATGCCTAACACATGGATGGATAGAGAGAGGGTGTAAATTCCAGGCAGAATGATCTGAAGCTAGACAATGGGGTGAGTGCAGTACAAGTGCAGCTAAGCAGAACGGTACAGATGTCCCTGACCCTCAGGAACCGTGCACTGGATGAATAACCCCGCAGGAGTTACTGTAAAGCTTCAACCTTAACAACAGTTTCCTCCTTATTATTAGGTGTCAGAATTCAAGAATCAGCAGGAAATCCTGTTAAACAGGGCCTGCTCACCTCCAATACACATGTGCTGCTCTATTTTGGCAACTACATTTAATTTTTCATTATTTTCTAAAACTGGAAAGAAAGGATAGTGAGTAAGGAAGAATTTATAATGCATTTATCAAGAGTTTCAGGGACTGAAAGTTTTGCCCCACAGCAAAGAGGAAGGACAACAATGTTTGATGTGGTCAAAGACCATCCGTGGACGATTAAGTTCTATGTGCTTTTCCTGGGCTCTTTATGCTGGGTATGTCACTGTATAAAGCCATGAAGTGGAGACTGAGTCATACACATCTTCCTTGGGCCTCTCCAAGGAGTTCACGGTAACCAACATCTTGAAACCCAGACTGCCACCCATCTACCATCTTTAAAACTGTTTTTACAAAATGTTCTGCCAAGGCAAGGACCAGCACAGAGGAAAACAATTGCTTTTGGAACCTTCTGGGTTTCACTGGTCTCAAGCGATCAAGTCAAAACAGGCTTCCATGTTGATGTTTGGAGGCCTTACAGATTTGCAATCAAAAGCTCTGAGTTTAAACTCTGCTGTAGGGGTGGGTGGAGTAGTGAGCCCCTGAATACACCCACATCCTAATTCCTGGAAAGTATGAATATATCATGTGGTATGACAAAAGGAAATGAAGTCTGAAATGAAACCTGGGCTGCTGATCAGCTGTCCCTAGGTAAGATGACTATCATAGACGGGGGCTTTGGATTAGTAGTATGCTTAACATGCCCAAGCTCTTGGGTTCAAATCCCAGCAGATGTGTGCACAAAGACACACGGACACATAGATACACATACACAGACACATAGATTTTCCTGGGCCCAATGTCATCATCAGGACTCTTAAAATGTGAAGGAGGGAGGTGAAGTGGTCAGCGTCATAGGCACACACCCTGAGAACAACTCGACCAGCAGCCATTGCTGACTTGCAAAACAGAGTCGCAGGGCATAAGCCAAGGAATCCTGGCAGCCCGCAGACGCTGAAGAAGGCAAAGCAGTGGTTCCTCTGCCATAGCCTCCAGGAGCAAAGTAAATGCATTCCACCCAGGGTTGGACAATAACTGTGCTGTTTAAGGACCCTGAACTGGTGGCCACTTGCTACAGCAATTTACTACGGACAGTGCAGCTGTATTCCAACCTCCGCACCACTGCTGCCTCCTCTGTGAAATGGAACAGTAAGGACAAGCTGCCTTTGCAGAAGGTAGTGAGGAGCAATGAGATAACAGGCACCAACGTGCCATGCAAGTGGGTGGATTCCTCATATACACAAGCAGGAGATACCTCCAGGATGCAGAGGAGACCCCTCAGTGTGGAAAGTGACCCATGGAACATGGGCAAGGACAAAGCAACTACCTGGAAGCTAGGCTGCTGCTAGGACAGGAACACTGCTGTTCCCAGCTTTCTTCCATCCGAGGCAGCCATCTCAGAATTTGGGGCTTCTGCTCCCTACTGGGCAGTCCATCAAATCATGCTGGCTCTTTGTTTGTCCACAAAGTGACAAATCCCCTCTGACACAAAGTGCCCTCCTTTGGTGTTTGCTCACTTCCTGTTCAGATGGCAATGGCTTCCCTTTGAAGGACCAACCAAGAGACTCCTCAGTCAGTGACCTCCAACTCTCTCCTGGCTCTCATGCCAACTGCACCCATGACATCAGCAAGAAAGGCACCCCAACCCCCTGAGAGGGGCAGAGGAGCAGTCACCAGAAGTATGTGGTACTCAGCTATCCACGCAGGACTTGGTGGGCTCCCAGGCCGGCAGACAGGCAGGTCTATTCTAAAATGTGGCCTTGAACCGCTTTGCTCGTGCTGTAGCCCAACACAGGAGGGGGCTGACCATGCCCCTATCATGAGCAGCCCAGCCCCCACTTCATAGATGTGTCTCTGTGCTGACTCGGGACACGGGACTGGATCTTGCCACTGCCCTGAGTCAAATGGGAGTAGTCTGGGACCCAGATGCTACGACAACATGCGGTGCAAGGTTTGGAGGTACCAAGGGGAGTCAGATATGCTGCCAACCTCAGTAGGAGATAGCAAGTATTACAGAACAGGAACAGAGTGTATGCTAAAAGAAATACCTATTGTAAGTAAGGAAGAACAGCTCGGGGTTGAAGGAAGGAAAAAGGGGCCTGCAGCACAGGAAACCTAAGGCCCCACCTATCTGGGTCCTTTACTCACCTCACGGCAGAGGAAACAGCCTGGCCTCCGCACAGCCATAATCACAGCTCCGTTTTTTTCCCATAGCTCCTTTGCTTTGAAAGTTCTTGGTTCTAAGAGAGAAGAAATGGAAAACAACATCCTCTGCTCCCAGCCCTGCCCTAACTCCTAAGCAACTCCCAAACAAGGCAAGGTCAGAAACAAGACCTGGCAGAGGACCAGATGCAGGCAGACAGGCACTGTGTATCTCCCGCAGAGAGAGAGCAAAGCTGAAGGAGCGGACTCAAAAGGTCCCTCCCCCAAAATCTACTTTCCAATTTGAATCCTCCAAGCTGTGGTATTTCCAGCTCAATCACAATTCCCTTTATGGCTGGCATCATAGGACACTATCACACCCTATGGAGCATGAACATGGCCCACACTCAAGTCTTGTACTCTGAACAACAAAAGAGCTCCACTCCTAAAAATGTACTCAAGGGAATAAAAAAGTAAGTGTGTTCACTACACTACTACTAATAAAGCAGGCCAGATGGTGATGTCCAATAAGGAAATGCTAGGGGGTAAGATAGTACCAAGCCCAAGTCTGCTTCAGAGGTCACTCTGAGCCTGACGCTAGCTGTGGAATCCTGAGAAAGGCAAAGCTACTTGTTCTCTTGGGCCCCAGTGACCTCATTTATAAAAAGAAGGTATGTGGCGGTCCCACTCTGAGCTGCAGGGAATAGTAACAGATGAACATAAACATGCTCACTGGGGTCTGCTCGAACAGATAGTGAGGGCTCTACAAATATGAACCCTAATTTATATCTCAGATGCACTCATGTCCCTGGATGTTATGTGGACAAGGGAGGAAAGAGGGAGAGAGAGAAACTGTAATTGAAGGACACTGAAAAGCCTGGGTTAAGCGAAGCTCAACAGGCAGGCGTCTGTACACCTTACTGAGGTCATCTACCAGGAGTCCTCTGCTCTCCTTAACTAAGTTTCCTTGAACAGGACCATGGCTTCCTCTTAGGAACTAACCTGGATAACTCCTGCCCCGGAGCCCCAGTGTGCACCTGGGCATGACAGAGCCCACTGGGCTAAGCCCGTACACTGCAGATGGCCAGCGATGAGGTAGGGTGACCATGAGTGCGAGTGTGGCTTTGTCGCTTGGTGGATTCTGGATGGGTTGGTCTCCAGGGGAGGCAGACACACAACCTATTCAACAGTGCCAGACCAGAGAGGGGGCTAACCACACCCTGACAGTAGCAACCCAGAACCCCCGTGTGCCAGGCCCCATGTGGAGCATCAGGAATATGGAACTGGACAGAAGTGGGTCTCAGACTTCTTGGACTCAGGAAGTCCTTTCTTGAGGAAGATACTACAAGCCTGGAATTCCTCGGAATGCTCCATGAAGGGGCTAGTTCACTAAGTGCTGTTCTAATATCATTAAGTATTACTGAGTAATTTATGACCACAGAGACGCAATAAAGTGAAAAAGGATGTTGAAAAGAAAAAGGTAAAATAACTTATACGAACATCATAAAAATATAATAATATGTATATAAGAAAATGGGCCAAAAGAAAAACAATGCTTATGTTAGGGTAATGCAACAAAGTAATTTAAAGAGCATTACTACAATTTTCCTAATGCTGTTATATTGCTTTTTCAAAAAAGAAAGAGCTAGTCTCGAAAGAAAAGAATAAGTAGCCCTGTACTTTAGCACCTCGGAAAAGTACTGAGAGCAGCAGGGTCACACTTACCCTTCTCTAGTGTTTTCAGGTCTATGTCCTCCAGGTACTCCAGAGTGGCTTCTTGGGACTTGGACAGAAACATGTCTGTGTTGGCCAGGAGCAGCGCCACTGCAGCAGCCCCGAGAGCTCCTGCACCAATGGACCACACCCCCATGGCGAAGAAGCCTGGGTCCTGGAGGAAAGACATTTCTGGAGATGGAGAGGAAGGAGGATGTTACTGCTCCCACTGGGCAGCGGAGTCTGATCGGCAGGCAAGGCTCCGGGGGTGGGCAGGGCAGCCTGGAGGCTGGGGAGGAGGGGCTGCAGTGGGAGGCCAGGCTGGACAGGGCTCCTGCCGGGCCTGGGAGCTGGGGGTGTGGCATGGGCAGCTCACCCAAGGAGCTCACCAGGGGTCAGGCACCAGTCCAGGGACATGACAGCCTCCTCAGGGCTCCTTTGCTGTTTCTCCCCCTCAAGCCCTAGGTGGTGGCAGCAGGCTGTAGTGACCTCCTGGTGGCAGAATAATTGCTCATTCTTCTCCTCACTTGATGCCTGTCTTTCATTACCCACGTGGCTTAGTTCTCAGCTAAGGGTAGGGGTAGGGGCAGCTTTCTCAGATGACACTAGTTTTGCTACTCCATTTTTCTTCTTTACTTTGAAAATCCCCCAGAAACAAGGACCGCATCCTATTCAACAAGGCCCCAGGTAGAGTCCAGCAGGGCCTCGCTCGTGGTGGGCAGGCAATCACAGTACATTTCTCCCAACTGAGAGGAGCTTTATTTTTCACTCATAGAAACAGGACCATGGTCTACACACACAAAGCAATACAATTAAAAAGAAGTATTACATAAAATCAAGAAAACAAATTTCCAAACTGAAGTTGATCACTGAGCAAAGCTGGTGCCTGCAAGCAGAACTTCATCGATGTCTGTCAAGATAGGGAACAAGTGGGTGTCTGCCTCCGAGGAGGGCCTGGGCAAAGGCGCCCACGAAGGCCAGGGGACTCCACAAGGGGGAGAGAGTTTCAGGAAGGTCCCACTGGAATCTACTCTTGTCCCTAGCCAAACCTGGGTGCTTCTCTAATAATAACATTCCCCTGTATGGGGAACCCTAGAAGCATCCCACCTTCATAACAGCAGCAGGGAACCATTCAGCTTTTCTTCTCCTGACGACTGCTTCCAACACCTATCCTCCCACCTGACTCTCCTGCCATTCTAGGATCTGACTCCTCCGGCACTTCCCTCCCTAAGCAATGGCCTGATTCTGTGTTCGAGAGCACTGGGGACAGTCAGTGGGCATGTGGGGCCCAGTGCCAACCTCATCCTCAACTGGGTAGGAGAATTCTCAGGATGTCCTAGGATTTGGCTAGAATTCTCCAAAGATCAAGCAAAGATCCACCCACAAATCCATGTCACTGGGAGGGAAACAGCTGAGAGACGCACTGCGGTGGGGTGGGAGCAAGTGACTGGCGGGATGACCGTGGGGAGGAAAAGAGCAGGCCAGGCTAGCGCTGAGGCCAGCCTGGGAAGCTCAGATATGAGCTTCAGATTTGACAAAAAAAAAAAAGTTCCAGGCAAGGTCTCTGGAAAGAAAACATCTGAGGAAGAGGAAGGAACCTAGCATCTATGTGTTAGGGAAGAGTAACAAGGCGAGGTCCATGAACGCGTTTGGGAGTGGAGGTGCTGCTCAGCTACCTGGACTAGGGCTCTGGCTGGGGCAGAGGTTAGGAACCCCACTACTCCAATGTGACCTAGAAGGAATCTGATAGGACGCAACAACTAAAGATGACTTAGAGACAAGCAAGTTCCAGGGCCCAGTAGGAAAGAATGTCTCACAGTCTTGCGTCCAATTTTTTAATATGGCAAAGTTACACACTACTGGAGTATAGTTCACAGAACTGTTAGGTGCTAAGTCATAGCTCTCCCCAACGTATGGTAAACAGGTGGTTCCACAGGGCCTAGAACACTGTCTGTCCCTTTACCTTCCTCTTAAACATCCCCGATTTCTTACAGGTATGTGTGATTCAAGACCACATAAGTGGTAAGCATTTCTGCACCGGTATGCAAAAGCCAACTTTCCTCTGCCCTACAGAGGGATTCTGCTCTGACTTCTGGGCTCTTGCAGTATATTTAGGAAGCCCAGACTCTGACAGTCAGCTCTGCATCCTCCCAACACACCTCTGCTGCACCAAGGGGCGATGGGCTGCATCTCTCCACTCTCTGCTCACAAGTATTTAGCCTGCTTGCTGCTGAGCAAGGGAATATGATCCAGCAAGATTCAGTGGTTATTTTCAAATATGTATTTGGCACTGGCCTAATCCAATAAATGGATTTCTTCGGGACATAAACTGAAATGATACCCAGGCCTGACAGAGATATAGGCACAGCAGGACAGAGAGCAGGAAGGTGAGGCAGTTTGGGTCAGGTATGAAGAGGCTGTGGCAGTGCAGGGGTGAGCGCCAATCTGGGAAGCCACGGGAACATGGGGAGAAAGTGGCTTTGGACTGGTACAGGATGCAGGAAGAAGGGCAAAATAGCCTGGCTGCGCCTCAGCTGACCTGGCCTGGGAAGGAGCAGGCTGATAGGGGCAGATATAGGGGCCAAAGAAACCCTGAGGGCTCACTCTTCCATGTTACAAAGGCTCCCATCACCCTACCTCAAGTTCAAGTGCTAGTGTAGGACACAGGTATTAGTCCCCTAGTAGTGCTGTTTTCCAACCTTCAGCCCCAGCTGGGACTCAGTGTGAGCAGAGTCACCCCTCTGGGGAGGTGGCCCCCACACATAGGCCCTGCAGCACCAGGCTGCTAAAGCACTGTCAGCACTCGTGCTGAGGCAGGCTTCTCTGTGGATACACTGTTCCTGGAGGGTCCCAACATGGGGCTCTGCTCCTAGTAACAAGCAGTAAAAGCCAAAAGCACACACGGGTTCAGTTGCTCCCCCAGACCCCAAGCCACACAGCACCCGATCCCACCCAGCCAGCTCTGGAACATCTAACTAACTGCATCATGCCACACAGCTGGGCACACCCTGAGTCACTACTTCTACTCACAAAAAGGGTGGCAGAAGGAGCTCTCTTGTAGAAACAGGGCCATGTCACCCCCCCTGGGGCCCTGACAGAGAGAGGGGCAGGGAGACCACTAGCACTGCATTTCCTGAGGGTTGGCCTAAGCTCATCCACCACACAGGCGCAGCTCCCAGAGACCGGCCTGGCCGTAGCTGCCAAGGCTGAGGTTCTGTACCTTCTCCATGAGCAAGGCCTCCAGGACCTGCCTCTGGAGCCACGGTCAACAGGAACTGACCTTGTAGCCTTTCTGTTGTCACAGCCTGCCTCACTGTACATTCCTAAGTGTTAGTGGAGTTCAGAGATATGGTCCTCATTGTCTTAAAGAGAAATTTAAAAAGATCAACTTATGAAGTCATGAATCTGACACAAAGTATTTTTACTCTAGGAAATTTACTATACTCCAGATGTCCCTTTTCTTTCCTCCCCTACTCCCCCTGTCCATTAATGAAAGGATCAGCTGATAAAAGAGAAGAGCAAAGTTGTTTACAGAGGAGCGAACCCCCAAGCAGAACTCAGTTCCCCACAGGGAACTGAGAGCCAAGAGCTGATCCTTCTCCTGCAGAAGGTGAAGCAGACCACTACTGCTATGAAGGATCTGAAGGCTGTGAAGGAAGGTGTGAGGCCAGAGAGGACTCAGCATCTCAGCCTGGGGATCCCAGCTCGCTTCCCTCACCAAGCCCCATTTTCTCATCTCTAAAACGGGAAGGAGGTGCAAAGTCTCCTAAAATCCCACAATTCTAACACAAACAGCTGCTCTGAGTGAGAAGATTCATGACTGTCCACCAACCCATCTTGCCCATTCTGTTGCCCCCCGGGGCTGCTTCTTCCTGAACAACTCATCTCTTCCACCCACAGGGACCCCATCCTGTCACTGGGCAGGTGAGACCCAGGCATAGGCACTCACCGTCCTCCGTGTCCACAGCCTGCCTCTGCTGGCAATGAGGCCTGGGTGCATGGCAGGCAGGGTGCAGGCGGCAGAGGAGGCTGGAGGTGGGGCCCTGGAGCCTTGCCTATGTCCCCACACTCCATCACTCTGCAGGCAAGACCAGGCTGCACAGAAACCCTGGGGCTCCTTCAGCTTTCAACAGTTAATCTCCAGAAAACATCAAAATGGAGAGCTGCCAAGTCCCCCTAGACTTCAAATAGTTGAGCAAAGCTTTGAGTCATTTGCAGTCATGCAGACTGTAACATTTCCCGAGTGCCAACAGGCACACCCCGCTATCTGGTGTAGACCAATGGAGTGAAGTGCTCCAAGAGCCCAGGTGTCACGAGAATGGCATCACAGGAGAGGTCCCACCCTCTGTGGCTCCTCGAGCCACCTGCTCACTCGCCCACCCCTCACCCCTACCCAGAAGTACACCTCCTTGGCTCTCCAGTCTCTTCTTGCCACTTAAGTGGTTTCTCTTTGATCTACTCCACTCCCTTCCTGGGTGACCACAGCTCCTTCCAGCACTTCACTACCAGCTCTGTATTGACGTCAGCCCCCATTCCTGTTTCTGGCTCACAGTTTTCCCTAAGGGTTTTATACATATCTCTGTGGCACTGTGTCCAAAACAGCCAGCCATGCCACTCAATTTTTCTTTTCAGGGTCTACCTCAGAAAACAGCACCAGCACCTAGCCAACTGCTTATGCCAGAAACCCTTCTTTTGCACTCAATGCCCAAAATTAACTGGTCAGGAAATTCTGTTCATCTTAGAAAATGTGTCAGTAAGCCAGCCTCCACTACCTCCCTGCTACTGTCCAAGCCCTGGCCAGTTACTACATTCTGTAGTCTATTTAAATAGCCACAGGTGCTCTGCAGTTTATTCCTTATACAGTAGCCAGAGCAACTGGATCACACCCTTCCTTTGGTCTCTGGTTCCCACCTGCACTGGACTCAGCTCAGCTTAACTTCAGCACACTGCCCAAGCTTAGCTCTTACCACTTCGGCACTCTCCCCATAGTCCTCAGCATCCTAGGCTGCCTACTTTCAGGAAGGCCCTGTATAATAATGGCTGTTCTCTAAACACTTCCCTGAGAGTGCTGATTAGTGTCCATTCTCATGTCCCTGACTGTAGTGAACGCATGTGTGAACACAGTCACACCATTACACTCGGTGCAAATGGACTTCATGTACTTGTGTTTCAGTTACTCATCTTTATAGTTCCAGCAGCATGGTCTGAGGACAGGGGCTATTGTTTTAACTCATCCTGCATGCCCAGGACTTAACACCAATCCTGGTATTTAGAGACATTAAATGTCTAACAAGGGTCCCCGAATTTTACTCATTAAACTCCACAGCGAGGCAGTTGTAACTAACTTATAGCCATCCAATTTCAGTTCAGTACAGAATGTCATTTTGGACAAAGCTGGCCTAACATTAGAACCATCAGCCTTGAGGTTTGGGTCCTAACCCAACTTCGAGCAAGAGCTGACACAAGCTATGAAGACACTGGGGGTGCAGGTCTTCTCATCTATAAAGATGGAGGGAGAAACTAGAAATTAAGTACATCCCAGATTCTGACATCTAGGCTGTATCCCATGACTGCTGCTCCATGGACATGAGGGTACCCCAAAAGCCATGGGATACCAGCCAACACTGCTTTCCTGCTGGCTATGCACACTCATCTCCTCTTTCCCTGTTTTAACTCCTGTCTGCTCAATTGCCTCTGGTGGGAATTGAAGTCTTAATAAAATAAAGCATCAGTACTGGGTGGGTTAATGCATGCTGGAAACAAGTACAGGCAGTACTGCAATCTACACACCAAGGATACACCTGCCGCCTACTCAGCCCAGCCCCACCCAGGGAATCCTCCCTTCTCAAAGGATTTGGCCTGAGGCAGTCAGGGGAGCAGGAAGATGTGGGCGCTCAGGGACACGAGGAAGCGTGTTTACCTGGGGTTTTCCACCTCAGGCCCTCAGTAAGAAAGGCTGAAGTATGCTTCATTCTCCCCTCCCCTGGAAGTTCTAATTTGGCTCCTCTTTTACTGAGTAAAACTCAGACTCAGAGAAGGGGATAGCTAACTCATCACAGAGTGGGCAGCGTGGCTGTCAGTGGCTGTGCTGAGACTCAAGTCTGGGGCCCCAGCTTCCAGACCATGCCTGTTTATGCTGTCCTGGACACTCCAGGTCTCCAGCAGCCAGCCATGGCCCATGGCCTCTACAGCGAGAAGTATGGGGTTTGGGCTCAGGAAAAGAGCCCCTGTAGGCCCTGCAACCGGATCATCAGCATGAAGCAATCCAAGAGCCGACACTGGTCTCAGAATAGGCCTGGGAAATCTGGTGCCAAGAAAGATCACCAATGTCTCCTGGGACTAAGACTTGGCAAAGAACTTACAAATAATGGCAAATATTTTGTTAAGGGTCACATTGCCCATTCTCAGCTAAGAAGTCCATCTGTACTTTTCCTACCCAGAGTAACAGGGCCCTGTCAATTCTAGATGCTAAAGCGAAAGCTTGAAAATATCAGTGCAGAAATGAGAACAGTGGGCAACAGCAGATGTCCTTCCCCCACCAGTGTCTTGGTGCTCCACTTGGTGTGAGCTCTCACCTACCTGCTGCCATCTCCAACCCTCAGCTCTGCTTGGCTCTGCACGGGCCTCTGCTCAGATGCCAGATTTAGAAAGTTTGAAACAGGCTCAAAAGAGATGATAATACACCAGCTACGGGGGAAACTGAGACATGGGTGTGGGGATAGGCCCTTTCCTCTGAGAAGTGACTGAGGCTGCAGAGTCCTCCAAAGGCCCTGCCATTCTGTCCTCATCAGCAAGTCTGGACTAGACCCCTTCAAGTCATTCGTACATGCACAGAAAGACAAAGGAAAAGATTGGGCTCCACAATCCAAATCCTAAACTCACACTGGGGGTCTGAGTAGTCATCCCCTCCTGTGCATCCCAGCAGCATCTTTTAAAAACAAGGCATCTGAAAATGTATCCATTTAAGAAAAACAATGTGAAATGCTGCAATGCACTAGCACTGCCTCTCCCTAGCAGGGCTCACACTCCTCTTCAGGGCGCAGGGCACCTGCAGCAGGATAAATGCGACCCATGGCTGCCACAGCACCACTGCAGGCTGCCTGTGTGTGTGGGGGGGGGGAGCTCCAGCTCAGGAAGACTCTGGGTCCTCTCTGCCTTGCAGTCTGCCAATCCACAACCCAGGCTGTGTTTCTCAGGCAGCCACCCACACCACCCTCCGCAGCAGCAGTGCCAGAGAAGGCAAAGGGTGTGGCTCAGCTGAAAGCTCCCCGTGTCCCTGGGCCCAGGCTCCCCCCCCCCCAGTTTGGCCCACGGTTCTTGCCACACAAACTTGGCCAGAGGAGGCTGAGAGCTCTCTGCTCAACACTGCTATGACCAACAACACCACTGACAGGTCAGTGATGAAGCCTAGGGCTTGGGTCCCAGTCTTTAAACCTTCCCAGTAACACAGGAGCTGTCCACAATCATCAGAAATGTTCTTTGTCCTACGTTCAACAGTAACACATAGTCTCAACTAAAGGCCGTGTCCTTGTAAACGAGAACAGAGGAAAGACCAGACCAAGAACAACTCATGCCTAATTCCTATAAGCTGTATGGACATGAGCACTGTTGTTGCTTCTGTAAAATGGGAATGATTTCTGAATCGTTTCTACAGAGATAAAAGGATCAGCATTAAATGTATAGAAGACAATGTAACCTGCCTTACAAAGCACACCATAGGTAACAGCGGATAATGCTTATTTCTCAATTAATTACCTCCTCCTGTTCTTTATACACAGAATGGGGGGCTTTCCGATGAATGAGTACCTGCTGCAGTCAGGGCTTCTGTCTAAAACCCAATTCTGTGTCCGGGGCTCCGCCACCACTTAGGAGTACCCAAGACTGTACAAGCGGGCTCCATGATAATACTTTCTAAATACATCCTAATTCATTTCATGAAAAACAAACTTATCTAGAGGGCTGAAAGCACGACTCAGTAAAGTAAGCACAGAGCTAAAGGCGGTGTGGGGAGAGCTCAGGCGGGGAGGGCCGAGCTCAGGCCCGCGCACCGGCCCCTCAGCACCCGCATCGCCCGGTCTGCACGGACCCTACAGCGTCTCCGGAGGTTAAGCGGGACGTGGCGCCGCGGCCAGGGAACAGGTGCCTCCGCGCCGTCCAAGCACTCCGACAATCGGCGCCGCCCGCCACCGCCCTGAGAGCCCGCGAGAGGGACGCGAGGTCCAGAGACCTCAGGGCATCCGCCACGGACTGCAGCGAGTGGGGCCGGGTGGGCGGTGGGTGCGGCGGCTGGAGGGGGTACGGGCGGTTTTCGAGGGCTAGTGTCGCATTCGAATCGGCGCCCGACCGCCGGATCCTCACCTGCGAACTTCGGTCCAGCCCGTGCGCTTTCCCCGCGTGGGAGCCGGGAGCAGAGAACAGAGTCCTGCACGCGCGGCCGCGCCCACCTGCGCATGCGCAGCGACGCCCCCGCCCGCCGCACGTGACCGCCCCGCCCCTCGCGGTTCCTGCGGTTCCGCGGTCGGCCCAGCCGCGTAGCTGCCCGAAGTACCTGTCCCGAGGCGAGGAGGCGCACTCGGGTGGCATTCTTTGGCGTGGCGGGAGAATACTGAGGGCTGGTGCCTTCTCTTGAGCGCTCCTTCAAGCCTTGAGAGTAGATGCAGGGTGCGTCCCTCACCCACCCCGGAGCACAGAATGGGGGGCTTTCTGATGGCGGGACCAGCTGGCTTGCACCGAGGGCTGCAGGGCGCCCGGGAGCAGAGAGGCAGAGGCGCAGCGCCACCCTGCGCGCCCGCCCTGGCCTGCCGGCGGCCCGGGTCCGAGGCCTCTGGGGCTCACCTTCCTGAAACGTTCTGAGGATTCAGCGCGGCTACATTTCCTCCCCAAACGCAAAACACCGTGATGTATTTACACTTCTGGAACATCCCAAAGCTGTGGAGTTCAGAAACCAGGCTGGATCTGGTAGTTAATTAATATGCTTCTCATACCCCAGCTTTCTTTTTTACAGGAAGGCCCAAGCTAAATTTGTTCAACTGCCACCAGCCCAGAAGAGTAAGTTATGGGCAAGTGGGCACAAAGAAACTTATTTACAAAGCTCAAGGGTGAACTGAACGAAACGTACAAAACCCCAAATATCTGAAAAAACGAACTAAAACTTACCAACAATCTGCCTACATTTAAAGGGGGAGGGGGAAGAATTCTAGCATTGTAAAGACCATGAGTACATCCTTAGATTTTGAATATAAGTGGTTGACAAGAAGCTTTGTGACAATTTAGAGAACTGATATATTACTACCTTGATGGGCTGGGACATTCTTCAGATGCTCATAAATCCCAAAGAGCAGATAGAAAACACTGCTAGAAGGAATTAGATCTGGATAAAGACATGTGATTTAAAAAATTCTTTTATTTATTTCGAAAATTAAGATTTGTCATTCTTTCAGCATCCAGCAGCATTTGATTCAGCTGGCTTCTCTTACTTAGGAACAACCTATATCCACAACGTGACGTGTTGTTTCAAGTTGATGGCTCTGCAGTGTCTGAATTCAGGAGTCAAGAACAGTTTAGGAAGAAGCTAGCATTGAGGTGAAAATAACAAAAAAACAAAACAAAAAAACAAAAACAAAAAAATTGGTACTTGACTTCCTTGTCTCGGGCCCTGAGTCCCAACTCTATGTGTGCATGAAAGTCTAGTCAAGATCAAGAATTATGATTTGAAATAAACAAATATGCCAAGATCAGATCCAAATAACTTTCCTACTTTCCAATATCCTTTTAAATCTTTTCTTCTTGAAGCGTAAAGATGCTCTACTTTCTGTACTGTACACTGCAGCATCTTCTGTAGGACTCTCCAGAGCCTTTCATGGTTGTGGCCAGTGGCTTAGCAGATGAGCTGTGGGGAGTAACTGAGGCTGGAGATGATCCTTTGTGCAGAGCTGGAGCAGGGCTGGTCCCAGGAACGAAGAGTGTCCCAGGCATCCACAGGAACAAGCTGCTACAGTCCGGGGAACACCAAGCCCAGAGGCAATCCATACAATCGGTTGCTAGGCACAGGGTTGTCATGTGACACCAACCTGCCAAAACAAACAGAATTGGTGGTTGAGCACTTCCTTCCCTCCCATTGGGAGAGAGGGCTCTACCTGATCCCAGCTTTCTGTATCATGTCTTGCCACCTTTTGCAATCCTCACCCCAGGCAGTTGGAGAGCTTCTCTGGCTCTGGCATTGAGTCAGTGGCTAAGGGCTGCCTCATAAGATCACTCTGTTCTCAGCTAGGGTGTCAGGGCTTCTTGAGTATCCTTATACACCACCATTTGCATTATCAACTAACCTTCCCTATGACTTCATTCTGTTAAGAAGAGTTGGTTTACAGGCAACACAAATAATTGCTTTTAAGTGATCTTCCAGTTCAGCTTTCTAGCTTCTTTTGCTTCTGTACTCTGTTATCCATGTGTTGGCTCCATGCTAAGGCTGGTTCTCCTGTGGTCATAGAATGGCTCCCAGGATCTAGCATTAGGAAGTGAAGTGTTAGGCTAAGCAATGAACAAAGCCCAGGGTTTCACTCTTACTGGTCAGTCACTGGGGTCCAAATACTGCAGCACTCTGATTGGTCTAAGTCTGGTTTAGTTTCCATGTCATACATTACTATATATACAGTTTTTTAATTTTTATTTTTATTATTATTATTATTTTTTTTGGGAACCAGGGATTGAACTCAAGCTCCTGCACTTGCCAGGCAAGCACTTATTCCACTGAACCATCTCCCCGGCCCCTATATACAGTTTTTTAAAAAATTGAGCTGGGTATGGTGGTGCAACCTGTTATCCCAGCATTCTAGTTGAGATCATAAAATTTGAGACTAGCCTGGGCAATTTAGTGATTTAGGAAGAGACCGATTCAAAGTAAAATAGATAAATAAATAAAAATACTCTGGTATTTTTATATTGTGAATAATGTAGACATGAAACAAACATTCAACGCTTGGCACCGCTGTGATAGTAGTGATGTGTCCACTTGCTTAAGAACCAGAGCAGCCCAGCTAATCTTCTAAATCTGTAAAGCTCTGGTGTATCTGGGCTGATTAAATTGTAAGCTCCAGACAGAGGTGGGAAGACCACGCTGGATGTGGGCAGCACCAACCAGTATTAAGGTAGCCTGATGGAACAGAAAGGGGAAGAAGGAAATCTGCCTTTTGCTTCTTTGGAGGTGCTCCAGTCTTTGTCACTGCTTTTGGACTTTTGTCTCCAGTTCTTTCAGTCTTTCCACATGGACTCTTCAGCCTTTGGACATAGGCCCTTTACCTTTCCAACATGGACTCCCATCAGACTCTTCACTGAGTACCAAGCCTTTGTCCTTCAACTGGATCCTCTGCCTTCAGGGCACAGGCGGCTACTTTGTGTTCTTCCAGCTCTGTTCCAATAAACAGCCTTTGAACTACCTTGTACTTTACGTAATCATAAGAATATGTCGCTCTAGGGAACCCTAACGGATACAACTTCTTTATCATTTTGGACTCAGTTTTTAGACTTACACACAATGTTGTCATTTGACCTTTAGAAATACTGGTCATGCAGCATTTCTTAAAGGGTACTCTGTCTATATAGTCTTCTGTTCAAAATCTTTCGTTATTTTACTAGCTTAATGCTAGTCCTTCAGACCACATGAATTACTTTGGAATTGCTTTTATCTATTTCCAGAGATGTAGCAAGCTTTCCAGTACTCTGCAATTCTTTTGTGTGTATTGTAGTAGCAAAATGTAATAGACTTTGTGTGTATAAATTTCTTCATTCTGTAAGTATCTCAATTGTTGCTATGAAAGAAAGAAAACCACATTTTTTCTGATGACAAAATTTGCTTTATTATCAAATCCATGTCCTATTGCTCCAATTCCACAAATCTATGCATGTGTAATAACTTTTTCATTTCAGTGCCACATCAGAGTGTAACTTTTTGCTTACATATGGCAATTAAATTTAATGCACGGAATGAAAACAATAAGTATAATTTAAATAAAGAGTCAATAATTTGAGCAGCTATAGTCATATTGATAGGTTTATGACAACTATGTCATAACTACTATCTAGTCAATACCAATAGTAAAACACAAATGATTGGAATGTATGACACAATTTCAGTGATGTTAAAATGCAAAAAAAAAATGAAATTTGGAAATTATGGGCTTTGCTATTTCATAACCAAATAGAAATAGCTCAGGAATACAATAAGTGTCAATATCAATAAATATATCAAAATATGTGAAGAAGTTAAATGCAACAAAACTGCTTAGCATATCAATAATGCAGAAAAGGGATTTTGTAAAAATTTGACATTGCCTAATACCAGCCCTAAGTGGAGTAGGAATAAAATGATATTTCAGTATAATAAAGTTACTTTACCAAGATATGAAAGCAAAATACTGATTTTTAACCTAGTAAGAAACTAGCCCTCTATCTCCATTGTAGTAAAACAAAATGAAATTAAAAGTGAAAAATTATTAAAATAGTATTGCAACTGCAAGGAGAAACATCAAAAAGACCCCCAGGATTTGGTGGCAGATTATTGATGTCGATGGACACTGATAAGGATTATTTCCAAAGTACCAGGTCCTGATCTCTGGTGGTCTAGGGCTTATATTGGAAAAGCTAGCAGGAAGTACAGAGGCAGAATGACTTGTTAGTTGTAGATTAATTTATCCAATGTGCATCATAATGACTAGCTATGCATCACAGTGACCAGCCATTTTTCAGAGGGGGTCTGGAACAGGAACCATTATTACCTGGGTGAAGGATACCAGTGGGTCTGGGGGGAGGGGCATTTTCTGCTACTGTATAAGCCTAGACAAAAGACTTTTCATATTAATACAGTATTTATATGTCTTGGGCCAGCCAAATAGCTCAGTGGATTAAAGCGCCTGCAAGCAGGTGCAGGGGCCCTGGATTTGATCCCCAGGCCTGCTGTGTCAGCCCCACCCCTGGGGCATACTGAGATGTCAATTGAGACTGGGTGTGGTGGCTTGTGCCTGTAATCCCAGCACTTGGGAAACTGTAAACAGGAGAATCACTATGAGTCCCATCTAGCAGTAAGACCCTGAAAGGCCTATAGACCCTTCCCTAAAATACAAAAAAAAAAGTAGTTGTATGTCTAGATAACCTAATATACACTACTTAAAAAGGACTAGAATTAAGATATTATTTTCTAAAAATAAGAAACATACTATTTACTTATGCTTACACAGGAACTATTTTAAGTCTTCTTATGATTACTTTATAAAATTCCTACAATAACATTTAGCAGGACTGTTAGTGCCCATTATTGAGATGATGAAACTGCAAGAGTAACTTGCCCAGGTCTCACAGCTCGAAAGGACTGGAATTAAGGCTGGAATTAAGTGTCTGGCAATTTGACATCCTAATGTGAAATATGCTGTATTGCCTCGCACGGGATAATTTAGAAAGACAGCAAATACAAGGGATATGTGCAAATGGCAATAAGTACCTGTAAATAAAAACTGAAAATACATTCCACTTATAAGTGTGACAAATACACTTAAATATTTATCTGGGCCTATATTGAGCAAGAAAGCTGCAGGATTTATGTTAAAAAATCTGGCCATGATATTAAAGCTCTCAAAGACTGCAGTAAGTAAAAATAAATACCAGTTCTTGATGGAAAGCTTGAATATGATAAAAGACTTTCTCTCTAACACATAAATTTAATGTGATTCAAAGTAGAAACTTCGAAGTACTCATTTTCTAAAATTTTGGAATATTCTTAAATGGCAAGGTGTAGCAAGCACCCACCAAAGAGTTTCTGGGCACTAATTCTTTTTCTTTCTTCCTTCCTTTCTTTCTTTCTTTCTTTCTTTCTTTCTTTCTTTCTTTCTTTCT
>NDGN011553152.1:10994-27916 GCA_002564285.1 Tympanoctomys barrerae | reverse complement strand
GAACTCAGGTCCTTGCTCTTGCCAGGGAAGCGCTTATTCCACTGAGCTATCTCCCCAGCCCCTGGCTTGGTTTTTTGAACACAAGATTTCACTATGCATTTCAGGCTGGTACTGGACTCACTTTGTATACCAGGCTGGCCTCATACTCACAGTGATCCTACTGCTTCAGCCTCCAAGTGCTGGGATTACAGCTGTGTATCACCATGCCCAGCACCAAGAGGAAGTTTAGAAGCCAGACACTGGGTAAAAGTGAAGAGTGTTTGTCTCTGACTTTCCTCATACACTTCTGGGAAGAGAAAGGAAAAACAGACAGACTCAAGTTTAGTTCCTCCACTTTTCTATATTGTGATTAGGAATCACTCTCTTTCTGTTTCTAAACAGGTTAGAAATAATAATAATAATATTAATATATATATATATATATATATCCGTATATACAAATGTGATAGACATATAGATACTTTCTCTTAATTCAATGAGAAGAAAGATTTGTACTAATAGTGTTTGGACAAGATACCATGTCTGCATCTTGTACTATGAATAACTACTAGGAAGACAATAATAAGAACAGTGCATGTTTAATTCAAAACCTCATCACATAATGGTAATAAGAATATAAGGATTACTTGGAGTAGCAGAGCTGTTAGCATTCGAAATAGTCTCAGGTGGTATAGTTGAAGCATATCTCTTTTGAGATATGTGTCTATATGTAAACAATTAATTATGAAATATTTGAACCAACTATTTAAAAAATTCTACCTTACTCAGAAAGCTACTAAATAAAATCAAGTGTAAAATTAAAATCTGTTTTACAAGTACCATTCTACACTTCCTATTTTTTAATGTTTTATGGTTTTAGCATTTGTACTGTTAGAGGAATTTCATCCACATGACTATTTTATTGTAAAACCTATACCTGTATTTGCATATTCTCTAATTTTAATTAAGCTTCAAAATTTATTTTTGATATTAAAATTACATTAAATAGTAGATATATGAATAATAAAATAAGCAACCAAATGCAAAATCAATAAAAATATTTCACTAATTTCTCAAAAATAATACAAGGATTAATTCTTAAATCAGTTTTTAACATGTATGGATATAATAAAACAAAAGTAGCAAGACTATTTCATATATCAACTCTATAACGTGTCTAAAATATTTTAGTCAAAAGCCAAAAATACTGATTATAAATCAAGATGAAATAAGTATTCTAGTGAAGCTCTGTTATATTTTACCCTATTGTAATCACTGCCTGTTTTCTGAGCATTAACTTGTAACTCTTTAATACATTTTCCAAAAGCACAAACAGGAAGAAATTTTCAAATATTCTTTTATTTGTCATACCTATAATTACAATTTTTGATAATTTGATATTATTCATCAGATGATTGCTAAATTATTATGACTATGAGTTTGTGCATAGTCTGAATCCTCCAGAAATGTCCAGACTCATCTCTCCTGCTCCTCCCTTGGTATAAAATTACTGTTCAGCTGATATTTATTTTTTCCAGCACAGTACATGCTAACCTGCCTGTAGGCAGATTATCTAGTGATTTTTCTGAGACAATTTCTTTCTTTTCCTCTTAGGTAACCTTATAGTCACCCTTCATTTTCTCAGAAAAGCCTTCATTGAACTTTGAGATTAATTTATATTTTTATCACATGCTCTCATAGCATTTTGCTTCTTGGTTTGATCGCTTATTTCAGGTCATTGTTGCATGGAGGAGTGCTTTCTCTGCCAATTTACACTTAGATAACAAATACAGGCATCTTGTGTATCTTTGTATTGTTGTTGCTAATAATTATAAACTCAATGCTTATAATTTTACCTGCCCATAATTTGTAGTTATTTGATACTATTTACATAAAAAATGATTCTCAAATCACTACTTCATGTGTGTCTATTAACATTAGTAGTCACCTTTTTCTAATTACACTCTCCACATAAAACAGAGCTGGCTAATGCAGATGGCATCATATGAGGAAAGGCAAAGCCTTGCTACAAATACCATCATTCTATTTGTTCATTACAGATATGAAATCAAGATTCAGATCTATGACTTAATGCAATTTGATGAATAGTAATATCCTATGAAACTAAAATGAAGAAGATGTCAACATGGTGATTAGGATGAACAAAATCAAAGTACAGTAGTAACTGATCTCCTTTTCTTCCTGGATAAGCAAAAAGATGATTAAAAGTCAATATGAGCATCCTAGAACAGCCCCAAAAGACCCCCGTTTGCCTACACCTTCTCTTTGACATGATGCAGCACTTCAGCTGTGGCTCAAAGTTTTGGAGCACTACTCCTCGGCATCTCCTGTCTCTAGTGGAGCTCTCATCTTCCAAACATGAGATTTGGTGAAATACTAGCTAAGGTGAGTGCTGCTTGCCTTCACTCTGTCATTTTTTAGGAATCTTCTTGTTTTTTTCTGTTGTTTTGATTTTACTCCAGTTTTTATAAAAGCAGTTTTCAGCTGAAGATCATAAGTAGAATGAGTACTAGAACTGGGACATTAATGAAAGGAAACCTTACCTAAGAAAGTGTATGTCTTTACAAAGTTGTGTCATATCACCTCTTGGGCTCTCTGCTGGAAAGATGTGATCCTGACATAAGGCCATGATAATTGTATGTTCTAATATTGTGTATGAGGCCAGTACTCTACATACCACTGTGAAAATAAAATATCTTGTGCTGGTAGATGATACACAGGAGTGAATGTGCTTTATCAGAGCAGTTTATGATGATGTTACTTTAGCAGGCATTCTTTCCGGATAATGGGAAAGAAATGGCCCCCAAGTAGCACAATGGTAACAGAATTTTGCTATTTTGGGGGTAATGGAGTGTGTTGGATATCTCTATAATTTTCTTCAGATGACTGCAGAATTTGAAAATGCTGTTGCTGTTATTGATGCATAACACACTGCTATTATTGAAATCTATCTATCTATCTATCTATCTATCTATCTATCTATCTATATCTTTACCTGTACTGTCAACTTTGGAAAAAATTATCCCAGTTTCCAATGTTGAGCTGTCATTTTCCAGAAATTAACTGTTATACTGATCTAGAAACTTTAAACTTATTTTATTTGTATAAAGGTAATATACTATATAGAATATGTAAAGTCTTATCCATGCAGGCTTTATCATTGAAACTACTATTGTCTACATAATGAAAAAAGTGTAAACATACACATAAGACAAAGTAGATAAATTCATTTTCTGCAAATAAATAATCAAAGTAGAAAAAGCTGAGCAATCTATAAATATTTTTATAGTTCCTACTATGTTCATTACAATGATTTTAAAAAACCCACAATGTATATCACATACACCATTTAGCTTACTCTCATAAACTAAATTTGATATGCATTCCTAGTGAAGAATTAAAAGTTAAATAAGAGTAAAATAATCAAGAGATTAATGAAGTCAAACATCAAGTTCAAATTAAACATGGAAGGCTATTATAAAAATATTAAAGGTAGCATGTGAATAATCACTTATAAAATATATGTATGTCTTTGGAACGATTAATAAGATAATAAGTAATACAAAGTTCAGGCTCATTAAAATTTGAGCTAAGATGAAGCTTTAAAACTCACTATGTCCAGCAAAGCATGGTGACCTATGCCTGTGTTTCTAGCACTTGCAAGGCTTTGAAAGGAAAGAATATCATGAGTTTGTGCTCAACTAGGGCTACAGACTACAGAGTTCAAGTCCAGCCTGAACTATGTAGTAAAATCCTATTTTAGAGGAAGACAAAAAGAGAGCTAATTGTGAGTGTCTCTTTGTCATTCATGTTCTTATCTGCAGATAATCCTAGGTAGCTACTTTAAAGACAATGAGAGTTAGAAGGTAAGATCAACTGTAAAGACATCATACAAGTTATACAGAATCATGTTTATATGCTATACAGACACAAGCATATAAAGCCAGGAGAAATGATAAACTGTACACAGAAATGGCTGCTACGTGATACCACCTGTGAGACACCAGTCACCAGGACTCTCACAACTGCCACAGGAAAAGATATACCTATCCCAAGGATCTCTCCTGGAACAGATGCTATTTCATATTGCTCTATTTTGTCAAATTTAAGTAACATATTGTGTGCTAGTTTTATAAATACATTTTTAAATTATGGTTTTTGGCTTTCCACCATTTTTGATCTAGGCAGGCATGCTAGAAAGTTGTTGAAATGTGTATCAAAAGAACAAAACTTGTATTTCCTTGGGTAGCATTTTGATTCTATCAGGACTCAAAGATAATATAGCACAGGAACCTAGTAGGAAATATGTTTCGAAGGGGATTTTAAAAATATCTACAGTTACAAGTCTAAGATTGGTAATACAAAATAGAATTTTCTTAAGTAATGCCAGAAGGATAAGTTTGTGTTTTATGGTGTTTCTAAAAGACTGTTTTTAAAAGAGATGAATCCTGAACAGATTGGAGGTCCTAGGATAGTCAACAGAACCCAAAGACAGGAATAATAATTTCTGTAGTAGAAAATTCATATCTGACTATTTTAATTTTAAACTGTAGCTGTTCAGGGGTAACAAAGGGGTCACTGTATATTACTTAACAGAACATTTCACTGAAAGGAGATGACAATTTTAAATATATGATATGAATGTCTGCTCACTTATTTTCATTAAAAATGACATAATTGAACATCAATACAATCATAGCAGAGAACTTTAATACAATATTTTCATGAATCACAATTCAATCAAAAAAGTGAATAATGAAACATTCACATTCAAATTACACTAACAATAAAGTAACTTTTACATAATTAAAGAATATTTCAAGTAACAAAAGCAAAATGCTCATTCTTTTCAGTAACCCCAGGGGGTACAATGTGGTCTGTAGTTTTGTGATGAAGTGTATCTCAATAAATCAGAAAAACTGTAACAATCTCATGTATTGAACCAGATCAGAGTAGAAAAACTAGAAATCAATAAGGAAAAAGTAGAAATTATCCAAAATATGAAATTGAATAGTTTACTCTTATATAGCTTTGAATCATTGAACAAATTAAGGGAGAAGTCAAAAATTCCTGCAATGAAATGATCATGGAAACACTATATGCTGTGGAACACAAGCCAAAACATTCCAGGATGATATATCTATGAGTGCCTACATTAGAAAAATATTCATTCCAAATAAATACCATAAGAATGTATATTAGTCCCAATAAAAAGAGTGAAAAACCCAAAGCCAGTGAAAGGAAAGATATAATAAATATCAGAATAAAACATTAATGAAATTGACTGTAAGCAAGTTCAGTAAATCAAAGACTTAGAAAAGACAGGATGCAGAAACTGTCAGCTAATCATACAAACAGAGAGAAAAAGTTCAAATTAATAAAAAAGTCTTGAAAAGATGAAATAAAACAGAAATCCCTGGAATGTGCAGGAGTTCTAAAAATTATGTGAAAGTCTTTTTCTCAATAAATTGCAGTCTTTTGAATAAATTGATGATTTTCTGGAAGCATATGATCTTCCAAAAGTAAATCAAGAATATGTGAAAAACATCTAATCAGATAATAACAAGGAACATAACTGCAACAATAAAAATTCAACCAATGAAATAAATTCCAATACCTGATGAATTACAGAGTTTTTCCAGATTTTTACACAAAAATCACATTTGAACTGATGTCCAAATTCCTCAAGCTTTTCCATGAAATCAAAAAAGAAGTAATGATCAAGTTCATCCATGAATCCAATATTTCTCTGATACTAAAACCATTAATGGCTCACTTTAAGGGAAGAAATGTGTAATTTAGCTCTTGGTTTCAGGTAATTCAATACACAGCTGCCAGGTAGGTGAAAAGGCAAAGTGGAACAAAGCCGCACAGTTTGTGGTAGTCAGGAAACGGAGCATGGAAATGACACCAAAGGGAAAGGGGTAAACAACAACTTGGTGCAGATTCAGGGCTCTACCACCCGCCAACACAGACGTAACTAGTCATGCCACTTTATCCTAGGTGACTTCGAAGCCATTGAAGTCGACAATATCAATCTTGGTCATCACATCTAATCTCAAGCACATTTTAACAATTTTGTTTTATGTATTTTTTTTTTGTTTGTTTGTTTGTTTGTATTTTAGGGAAGGATCTACATGGTGTTCAGGGTCTGACTACTAGATCAGACTCATAGTGATCGCCTATTTGCAGCCTCCAAAGAGCTGGGATTACAGGTTTGCGCCACCACGCCCAGTCGTCTCAGCGCGCCCTGGGCATGGGGCAGACATGGTAGGCCCAAAGGGGCAGGCCCAGGATTGAACCCCCGGTCCTTGCTTGCAGGCACTTTAATCCGCTGAGCTATTTGGTCAGCCCCTGTATATTCAGTACAAGGTCTATAGGGTCTCACTACATAGATCTGACTGGTAGTGATCCTCTTGTTTTTAGCCTCCCACGCGCAACCATGCCCGGTCTCATTGGCCATATCAGTGCCCCCTGGGGTTGGGGCCTGCAGGGCATATCGGGAATTGAGGCCTGGTCCCTGCTTCTACCTAGTCAGGTGCTTTAATCTGATGAGCTATTTGGCTGACCCTCACAAACACATTTTAAACAATACCGAGCCCTCAAATAAACATAGGGTCATAGTTCTAACTAACATGATTCCTTATGTAAAATTCAAAACATGATCATCTTTTCCCAATGTCTCAACATTTCTAGCAGTTTTGAAAAGTATATATCTGACTCTCTTCTGAGACTCAGGCCAACTCATATGTGTATACCTTAAATTTGTAAAACATGAAATGCAAGTTACAAGATCCCAAATTTACCATTTTAATGACATAGGTTAAGCATTTCCATTCCAAAATAGAGGAATATGGAGATAGAAAACAATAAGATAAAACATCGCTGAATGTCTGCAGAGCAAGCATCAACTCCTATAGCTCTATATTTAGAACCAAGTTCATGGTAGTTTCACTGGTTGCAACCAACAGGGCCTTTCTAGAGCTGGCTGTACTCATGGAATACAGCTTTTCTAGGCAGATGTTCCAAGGTCTTAGCATCTCTTTCTTCCTAGCACCTCCACTGTACCTTTGACCTTATTCTTACATCTTCCTACATGACTCTCTCATGAGCTTCTTGGCCTTCCTCTGAAAAATGCATGGGTACCTTACTGACATTACAAATTTTGACTTTTCATGATGATAAAACAGAGTATATGGATGACTCCAATGTCTGCTATCTTTGGAAGACAGCAATGTGCCCTTGGACTATGGCTGCAGCTGCAGTGATCATCTGGATTGCTGAGTACACTGAAATGCACTCAAGAGAAACACTTCCTCAGGAACTCCTTTTGTAAGCCAGGCTCTCAAGGACTCATCTCAATTGTACGTTTGACACTTTTGCATTTTTAAGACTGTGACATCTGAGATCTTGCATTTCTGAAATTCTTTCAAAGTAGTTATTTTTTAAAGTATCCTCCATACAAACTAATTAATTTCTTTTTAATAGTGGTAATATCTTCAGCAACCATAACTCCTAGGGCCCAAATTTACCCACGACCCTTTCCAGGTCCAAATGTAAGATGTTTAAATTTTTTTGCTCACCTTGTGACCCCAGTTGTCCTAAAAAGCTGGCTAAAAGCAGCCAGCAATACTCATACCATTGCCTGGAAGTTGGGCTGCCTTTAAAATTTCACTGCAAGATCAATGGAGTCCTCTGCTTTTAATCTTAGTTTTCTTTAAAATCTCAAGTGAAATGTTGACAAGCTTTTAGGCCGTAATATAATGCACATAGGGTCTAATCTGTTTGCCAATTAAGTCCTTTTCCTCAATTTAAACCTCCTGAGCCTGGTCTTTACTGTTTTCACTCCTACCAGCACTCTGGTCTCCTGAGCTATGACAAGGTCCATCACCTACCAATCTCCTTTTATAGCATTCTAAGTTTTCATCAGGTAACATCTCCAAATCTTTCCAAACTCCTCCTACAAACCCATTCCAACTGTTTGTAAATCATACAGTCAGGTACAGCCTCAACAACTACCCATTCCTGTAGAAATTGTCTGCATTTGTCAGATTTCCCATTACAGATGTCTTTCCCATCACTAGAATAAAATGCTGAAAATTCACAACTAAGAGAAGTCATTTAATGTAACTACCATTTTCAGAGGACTCAGTACATGGTTTTCAGCTTGCCAGACAGAAACATCGTAGTGGAAAGGCATAGTAGGAGAATGAGGCTTTTTAAAAAAAATCTTTTACTTATTTATTTGTTTGGTACAGGGTCTCTCTATGTATCTTGGACTCAGTGATTCCCCTGTCTCAGCCTCCCCTGAAATCTCAGTGCTGGGATTTCAGGCCTGCACCACCACAGCCCTTCTTGGCAGCCTGCACAGCATATCCAGTTTCAGGGTCAGCATGGTAGGTGGTATAATAAATTGAACCTCGGTCCTTGTGCTTGGCAAGCAGGCACTTAGACTGCTGAGACCTAACCCTAACCCTAATGCTTGGTGTTCAGGAAACACAGCAGGGAGGTAGTACTGACTGCAGGAGTATGAATGAACATCTATAGTACCAATGTCACAAAATCAAATGACATACAGTAGTCCTAGCTACTTCACGGTTGACTTTCATGGACTTACTATTTTGCAGGTTTTTAAAAAATATTAGTCAATTTTTTGTGCAGATTTCCCACTGTATCACAGGATTTTTTCAGTACTGCACACTATACCTATGTTGTTAAAGTTACATAGGTTTATGAGTTTAGAAAATGGTTCAGAACATTAGAAGTGATTTTTAAAATGAGGGAAAGTTTATCAGAGGTTGGGTCAAGGGCTGCCCAGGTAGCTCTGCAGTTTAAAGCTCTTACTCAGGCAGCACAGGCACAGGTTCAATCCCCAGCGTGCGTGTGGGCCATGGCCCCACGGGTGTGAGACAGGGATTGAGACTGGGCGTGGTGCTGCACACCTGTAATCCTAGCACTTGGGGAGCTGAAAACAGGAGAATCACTATGAGTCCAAACTGTGTAGTGAGACCCCGTAGACTCAGTACTAAATACATCAAAACAAAACAAAACAAGAATAAAAAAGGGTTTATGAAGCCTAATATATATATATTTAAGAAAGCGTAATGACACTTCATTTTCACTTATTGCAAGGGTGTTTGGAACATAGCCCACTAGATAATTGACAGATCACTGTAGTCAAACAATGGGCGAAATATATACTTTTCAGAGCAAGAAATAAATATTGTCATCAAGTATGCAAAAAAACTGTTTAATTTCTTTATGTATTAAGGAATGGAAATCAAAGCAACTTTGAGGTTCCAGCTTACACCAGACAGAACGATTATCCTTAATAACATACAAAAAAGGATACTATGTTGCCTGGGTGGGGCATGTGCACTAGCGCAATCACTGTGGAAATCAGCATCAAGATTCTGAAGAAACTGAAAGCAGAGATACTGTTTGCCCCAGCTTTAGACTCCTGTGTACTTTTTCTGAAAAAAATTGAAGGTATCTTTCTACACTGCTATATGAGTACCTCTTTTCATAATAGTGAAATTCTCCAAAACCAAACACAGGAAACAGTCTAGTTTCCAAGCAGTAAATGAATAAAGAAAATGTTACATATATCTCATTATGATTGATATATATCAATGTCTTCATATCAATTACATATATCAATATTATATCCTATATAGCAATATATAAATATTCATGAGATCATGTTATTTGAAGAAAAATGGATGGAACTTGAGAACCTGACACTAAATGAAAGAAGCCAGACTAAAAATTTTAAATATCACATGTTTTCTATGAAAAATTGAAAATGAAAGAATGGACAAAACAAATGAAAAAAATATATATATAGCAATTTCCCCAAATGATCATCAGCAGTCTGTATTATAAAAATAAGGAAGATACCTATGCTGCTGGGTTCTGCTGAGGGGCCCCTTCTTGCTACAGACCGCTGTCTTCTTGTTCTCAAATTGTGGAGTGTATGGGGTGGCTCTCTGGTGCCTCTTTCCTAACAGTACCAGACCTGTTCAGTTGGGGCTCCATCTTTATGATTTAATTACCTCCCCAGAGGACTGACATTAACACAGCTGCCTCAAGAGGTAAGATTTCAATGTGTGAATTTTGGAAGAGTGTGAGCCTTCACACTCTGGTAACCTCACACTGTAAGCCTTAGGTCAGTTCCAATAGGACTTCAGCTCTTATTGAACTGGTCTAATAAAATTGCAGTTAAAATTATCTTATAGGAACAATGTTGACGCTACTCCTTTCTAAAGTTTGTAAGAGCTCTGGTAAGGCTAGGCAAGCCTAACATTCCCATAATACTTTTTAGATGTCTTATTCCAGTATTAACTCCAAATTGAAACTGTTTTTGATAGAGCAGGAAAGGATAAAAGTGGAATCAGGTCCTAAAAAACACACAATTATGTTTTTAAATTTCAGCAAATGGGTTAATTTCTTCAAGAAATATTTAGCTATTACATGTTAAAATTGCAAAAATATTTAATTATTGTGCATATTGTAACAGTGCACTAATTGTTATTTTGTTCTCCTTTCCAATTGTGCAAGCTGATTGCACATCAAATTATAAGAGGAGCTGCCTCATTTTCACACCTACCATAAGATATGCTTTCACTAACACACCAATGAAAGTGACACATAAGAAAACATTTGCTGAAGGCTAGTACACATATGCAAAAATTTAAAGATTCTTAATTTAAATGTTTGGTGCATTGTTTGGCTTTATTTTTTATGCTTGGAATTGAACTTAGGACCTTGTGCTTTCTGGACTGGTGCTGCGCTACTCAGTTATACCTTTGGCCCTTGTTTGTTGCATTTTTTAATCAGTTCAACCATGTAACTGCCACCCTGATAAAGAGAGTAGTTGGGTACCTGAGGTTCTGAACTTGATGAAAAATAGTATATTCATGCAGGGTATCGAATAAATATCATATCTGAAAGGTTAGAATGTTCTTAGCACTTATCCGCCTGTTTAAAAAGATTTTAGAAATAACTAATATTGACACTAATATATACACTAAATGAAATTAAAGCGTCCAAAACCTTTGTAATTTTATAGACATTATTTTCACTAAAAAATTATTTTACTAAAACCTATTAGAAAAAATATCATATTTAATAGTAGATATTTTGGGGCCAGCAAGATAGTTCAGTGGACTACGTGCCTGTTTAGGAAAGCACAGAGACCCAGGTTTGATTCCCAGCACCACATGCCACACCGGTCCCACCCCTAGGCGCACTGAGCTGGCCACTGAGACAAGGTATGGTGGCACATGCCTGTAATCCCAGTGATGGGGAGGCTGAAAATAGGAGGATCATTGTGAGTTCCAGCTGCATAGTGAGTCCCTGTAACAACAAAATATATAAAAATAAATAGATAAAAAATAAAAGTAGATTTTTTGTATATGTAGGGCAAATTCTTCTTATTTCCTACACATTGCTACCATGACCTCTAAAACAGGCTTTTTTACAAAGAATTTTCTTGCCTTAGGAAAGTACCTGTGGGACCAACTCATTCACTTACATGGGAGAATAGGAGATTTTTAAGAGCTATATGGGGGGATTATTGTGCATTAGAACATGCTATTCGGGGATGAGACATCAAAAGACATCCTGATAAACCAGCTGCACCCTGCAAAGTGTTAGTGAATTTTTATAGATAAAGACATTCTGTCAAAATGAGCTCATCAAACTTCTTTTGAAGGCAAATAAGTTCCCGTTGGATGCAGAGGGCTCTACTATGGAATAATAAGGTTAAATATGAATAACCTACTTAAAACTTCCAAACTGAAACTTGGAGGAAAATATATACAGTAACCATAGAGACTAATCAAAGAAGAAAATGTAAGCATGATGATTTTCAACCTTTTCTAAAAAAGGTACTTGTTAATGTCCTTCAAGATTTGGTTAGGGCTACATAATTCATATATCATATTGATTCATTCTACATTCATCGCTTCATTTTTGTCTATTAGTTAATCTAACTCTATTCCATTTTCGGAGGGCATTATTTTTTGTTCTTTCTTTTTCTTGTTTCCATCTAAAACTCCTGTTCTTAATATTATAGGTGTTTATATTTAGATGCCAATAGAATATCCATCTCTGACAGGACAAAAATAAAAGGATACAAAGGAATGATTACTTTGTATTTATATATACAAAATAGTTAGGATAAATATACAGCTACTTTCACTTAATTCAATAAGAAAGAGGTGTACTAATAGTGTTTGGGCAGGAAATCTTGTCTGCTTCTTGTACTATGGATAACCACTAAGAAGATAAGAATGTACAATGTATTGATTATTGAAACTGTTCTATTAATCAGCTCTGAAACTGTAAAAAAATAAAAAGAAAATAAATAAAAGAAAGAAAGAAAACTCCTGTTCTTTTATCTCACCTTCACTTTTGTCAATTCCTTTCTTTTCTCTTGGTTAGGAGAAAAATCTCCCCACCTGCGGCATTCTTAAGCAGTGACTGCTCCTTCTTTGTTCAGTGTGTATAGTCTCCCACATGTGAGTATGACTCTTGTCCTCCTCGTTTAGAGAGTGATTGGTAGGCACATGAGTCTCAGCTAACACATGAACAAAGAACAAAATGAACGTGCACATGCGCAATACATATAAGTTCCCACTTCTTTGCTGAAGTTTTTCTACTGCAACTTTTTTTGTTTAGACCATCATTTACAAATACTCTGATTATGTCTCCTTGTAAAAGCAAGTGGATCCAGGTCAAATTAAGCAGTTGTGTTGAGCTGTCCAATAATGGACTGTGTCACCTCAGTCCATTGGCCTGATCACCTTTTAATACCTCTTTGTTCAACTCTACGATTTCTCTACAAAAACAATAATTTGATACTTACATAATCACTTCAAATGACATAATTTAAAAATTCTAGTCTATTGCTCAAGGCCCATCTCCTAGCTTATTCATTAAACATTATAATTTGCAAATCTTAAGAGTACCAATTAATTATAAACTTTCTCTTTATTTGCAATAAGCCTTAAATTTGATATTTCGATGTTTATGCTTTTTAAACAATTCTCTTGCTACTATTTTAACTCTTTTTTTAAATAATTTAGTCTGTCTTTCACATTAAAAGTATATATAAAGATAAATAAAAGTTTATTTCTATATATTGTCTACTTAATGGACATGATTATAAACCTAAAATAACAGATTTTTCAATGGTTTATGTTTATGAATATGAAATTCAAAATATCTGTTGAATCTGCTAGGCGAAGTTATTCAGTTCAGTTTCTTCATCTCTGAAAAAATTTGTTTCAAATCTTCGCCCTGCCCGGGTCTTGATTCCTGCCCACCTCACACTCCTCTTCATAAATACACAGCCTCTGTCACAAGGAAGGAAAGGGTGGCCAAAGGTTGAGCAAAGGAGACAGAGGAAGGCGCCTTATTTTCTAACTGAAGCCATTAATAGGTATTTCTGGCTCCAAATTCACAGTTATCGTCCAGTGTCGATAAAAACCACTTTTCTCTTCTGACTAAGGTCAGTCTCCCCGTCCTCTGTCTTCTCTAGCTGTGTCGCTTCCCCGGTGACCTTTCAGTAGCACTTCGTTTGTATCCCTTCCTTTGTACCAGTGTCCCCATCAGATCACATTCCTTCCCAGCTCAAGCCCTTTCATTGATTCAAGGAGTTTTAGTGATTTTAAAGTTTAACAGTTCCTTTAATTCCACATTACCACAACCACAAATAAAGCTATAATTATCTCTCTAGAGTGCTGTACTCTCCTACCTCACTTTGTTGCATCCAACATAGAATCTTAAATAGTAAAATGTCAATGATTGTTCTCTTTTTGAAATACCAAAGTCATATTTATTTTTTCGATGGATTGACAATATAGTGTATTGAACTCAGGGACTTGTTCCTGCTAGGCCAAGATTCTGTCTATGAACTGTACCCTCAGCCCTGTAATTACGTTTGTATCATTTTTACTAGCTTCCAAAATTTAAAAGAAAAATTAAATTTCTTGGCTGGGGAGATAGCTTGGCGGTCTAAGCAACTGCCTGACAAACATAGGGACTGGGTTTGATCCCAGACACTGCGTGTCATACAAGCCCAAGAATGTGGGTGTACCCCAAAACTGGGTGTGGTGGACTTGTAATCCCAGAGCTATGGAGGCTGAGACAGGAGGATCACTACAAGTCTGAACTGCATAGTAAGGCCCTGTACCAAACAAATAAATTTAAGAAAACACAAATAAATTTTGTTTCTTTTTATGTTTTATATTTTTTCTCATATAAACAATGCTTGAGGTGATAGATTCTTTAAGTTTAAATCCTTGCACAACTATAAAGGATAGAGACCTCACTCTATTTATCCTGATGTACATTTGACAAATCAAAACAAAATTTGAATATATTGAACTATACAAGTTTGTCTGTTTTGTTGTTGCTTTTATATAAGCCTAGTACATTCTAATTAACTCAGCAGCTTTCACAATGAAATATTTTATTATTAAATATTTACATTAAAATGATACTTGGTAATAAACTCACTTGATGTATCCATAGGTCTAAGTACAATACATTACTAGCTTAATAGATGATCTATAAGAATAAATTAATAAATATGCAATACTGCCTTTGACATCATTCACCTTAATTAAAAGGAAAATATTGTAAATAAAGAATAATAATATAAATCTATTAACTTTTACTGATAAAGTGCATGATAATATTGCAAACCAAGGAAAGATATTCTAAACCAACATACCATATTCTTACCACATGGATATTTGACTTTTCAGTAGAATATTTATTTATTAATTAATTAATTAATTAATTTATTTATTTATTGTGGTACCCGGGATTGAGTCAGTAGGATTTTTAAAACTAATATATTTTAATTCATAAAAATAAAAGTCATGCCTAAGAATTGACTTGAAGTTTAGATATCTGATAATTAAATGTAATAAAATATACACTATTGGTATGCACCAGTACATTTTAAAATTTTCACATGTACCACTAATTATTTTGTAATATTAAACAATTTTTTAAAATTTATCTGCTAGTAAAATGTTTTTATGCATACAAAGAATTCATATAGTTGTATCTTATAAATATCATTATTGATTATAGATGATTAAAGGGATTTCAAATATACCCTTCATTCTGTTAGTTCAGCCTATTCTCTCATTTGAGGACCTTCATAAAATGTGGAACTGCACTGTGAGAGCAAAGCACAAGGGAAAAATGATAGTCCAGTCCGTATCTAAAAACGTGAGAAGCAGTTGGACGGATGACCAGAATGCACAGAATAACGCAGAGGAACACGAAATCTTGATGGTTTTGGGAAATTTAGAAAGTAGTCAGTGTGGGTGAGTGTCAAAGTGCAACTATCTGTGAGGATCCCCAGCAAGGGAAAGAAGCAAGTGAGGAGAGAAATACAGGACCCAGACAATACAGTGCATTACCTACACTAAGAGGTTTCATTTAAAGAAACAGAAAGTCACTGGAAGGTTTGGAACACTGAAGTCATTTCCTCATGATTTGGCTACGTTAGTGAATGCGACAAATGCAATCTCCAGTTAACCTCGATTCTATTTTAAAATTCATGTTTTATAATTTTTTTGGTATATGGAGTTATAGTAGAATTTCCAGTATTATGATACATGATATTGCAATACATTGAGTATCAAAATAGATTTAAGAATCCAGAGGAAGTTACAGACACTTTCAATCTAAATACTTCTCTCCTGTTTTAAAATAAAATACTTATATTCATAAAAATTATGTTAATATGTAATTGTCTTATTTTTATGACTAATAGATATTTTAAATTCTCAATCTTAACATCTAATAAGAAAAAATAAAGACATAATACACAGGAACAAAAACATTTAGGTCTTCTCAATAATACTTAAGAGTAGTAAATGTGGCAAAGAAAATTAGAGATCTCGGTTTGTGTTTGATAGAGGATTTGCTTGTGCTTTTCTCCCTTTTAAACTCATTATTTTGGCTTTTTTCTGATAACCAATCTATACAATAAAGTATATGTAATTATAAATAGAAATATTTTACTTATTAGAGTCTTTGGCATACAACAAGTCTTCAAGTAATTTTGTTTCCAAGTTATGGAGTCTTTGTTAACTGTCAAATATACCTTATATAATGTTAGCACTCCTGAACTATGGATGCCTATAGTGTATTGCAAGATATGCAATTAATTTTGATCTGTTCTGTCTTAGGTCTCTTTTCTGTAAGTTTTTACTGATAGTATGAATTTAATAGATGTATAATGAATTATAACTGTTTGCAAAACTTTTCTCTTTTAATTTTAAGTAAAAGTTTCAATTTGAAAATCCAAATAATAATTCTCTCCACTGATGGAACATGCATTTTAGAGACTCCTCTGTAGAGAAAAATTTGTACCATATAGGAATATTCACTTAACTAAGAGATATAAAGGTAAAAGGAAGACAATATTGGAGAGGAGAAATTCACAAAGATTCACCCCAGTTGGCTTTCTTAATGTTATATCTTCTTCAATGCTGATCTTAAATGTTTACCCATAATCATGATTTGAAGAACTGGCTCAGCCTGACGGAAATTCTTAACACTTGAAGTTTATTGATATTCTCTTGCAGTTCATTTAGATAGACAACTCTGACACATGTGTCAAAAGTTCTGATTCCATGATAACTACACTACCAAAGAGGGAGCATACATGGGTGAGAAACACATTTGGGGAGCAGCTGGAGTTCAGAGATTCTCGATCCTGACTGCATTCAGCCTTCACAGTCAATGACCAAACACTTCCTGAATATTGTAGCTCATGAGCAGAACTCAAAATCTACCATCTGTAGTAGTTTAAGAAGTAGAAAACGGGGGGACTGGGGAGATGGCTCAGTGGAATAAGTGCTTCCCTAGCAAGCTCAAGGATCTGAGTT
>NDGN011553152.1:0-10944 GCA_002564285.1 Tympanoctomys barrerae | reverse complement strand
AAAAAAAAAAAAAAAAAAAAAAAAAAAAGAAGTAGAAAACGTATAATGAAAAAAAAATTATTTTGTCCAGTCTTCACAAGGAATTAAAATTCTGTAACCCTCTAGACTACTTCTCTGACTAATTAATTACCTGTGTATTTTATTCCATCATATCCATATTCCATCATGGATATGAATGTGTGATTGCCTTTAGGAGAGTTGTTGACTTTGAGTGACACCACATATAAGATGCTTTTCTTGGAACAGCCTGTTGTAAAAAATAGGTTGTCTAATAAACAAACATGTTTCTGGATTTTATATTACATTGTTCTTAAAATTAATGTTCAAAATTATGTGATTGTTTATGCAACTTAGAATCCTCATTTAAATTCATTTATTTATTTATTTTTCTTTTTTCCTTTGCAGTACTGGGGATTGAACTCAGGATCCTGGGCTTTCCAGATAAGTATATATTCTACTGAGCTATTTTCCTGGCCCTCATTTTAAATTTAAATTAAACTATAATCATTAAGTTTAGGTTAGGCATATTAATGGATTCTTTGGAAAAAATTTCTTTCACCTCTTAATTTTTATTTACTCAATATATCAAATTTTAAATAAACTTATTCGAATTTTGAACATAGTATAAGTTTTCAATAAATGATAAAAGTATAGTCAGTATTAGTAGTAACTCTTTAGTTTATGCATGTTAAGATATATCATGATCACATTTTGCTGGTAATGAGGGTTACTTTTGTCTAAAATCCCACTTTAGGAGCAATGGTTATACAAATATCCTGCAAATGTTTCTTAAATATAAAGTACATACTTTTGACTAAATAAGAGAATGATAGACTTAGTTTTTGTACTTAAGTACTATCAACTATTTTTCTGTATAAGGTATGTGGTGATCCGCAATTTGGTCTACTAATTCAAATTTTCCATTTATAGCTTAAATTTTCTTTTTTAGAGCACTGTGCTGGGCTGGTGAGAGAGCTCAGCAAACTAAGTGACTACTGAGGCACCGCATGCTGCACAGGCACTGCCCCTGGGCGCCCTGAACCAGCCACAGAGACTGGGTGTAGTGGTGCATGCCTGTAATCCCCGCCGTGGGGAGGCTGAAAACAGGAGCATCATTATGAGTCCGACCTGCGTAGTGAGACCTTGTCCCAAATACATACAGCACATATGGTAAAAATGTGACCCTAACTCAAGTTCTGTGTTGTATGATTTGGCTTTGTGCTGAAGAAATGAATAGCTCCTTGAAATCTGTGTCTGTTTATATCTTACAACAAAGAAGCCAATAAAAAATGAGGTGTGAAAACATTGTAGATTGTTTATTTTGCATTTATAGTCATTGTATTTAAAAATACCCACCATTATACACACAAATATGTGTGCAGTACTAAAAGTAGAACTGTACATAAGTTCAATTCTAGCACGCATAGTTTTCAGAACATAGTTCATTAAAAGTTTTGGCCTTAATTTTTATAATGTCATACAACATATCTGATAGATAAATAACATTTTCACTCTTCAATGTTCCAATATAGTCACAGATAACTAAACATGAAATATTAATATATTTCAATAATCAATTTTGTATTTTACGCATGTAAAAATTATGCTTTGAGATATAAAGGCCTGTTCTTTTTTTAAAATGAATTTTAGTACAGGGCCTACAGAGCCTCACTACACAGATCAGACTTGTAGTCATCCTCCTGTTTTCAGCCTCCCAAGTGCTGGGATTACAGGTATACACCACCACACCTAGTCTCAATGGCAGTCTCAGTGTGCCAGCGGGAAGTCTCAGTGTGCTCCGGGGGTGGGGTAGGCACAGTGTGCTGAGAATTGAACCCCAGTCCCTGCATCTGCCTGAGCAGACTCATTAATCTGCTGAGCTATCTGGACAGCCCTTAAAGGTCTGCTATTCATACCAAACATTGAAGTGGTGGTAAGGCCATGTATAGCAGTGACAGTGACATCTTCCAAATGATAATACATTTTTAATTACCCCCCTTGATATTCCACTCGTGAAAAGTCTCTCCTGTCCTTAAACTGAGTTTTTTCTTCCTCTTTGACTGTTATAATCTCATCAATATTAAACTCTTCTTTAAAAAAATGTCTAAGATCGTGTGGTTCAAGTATGTTCAAGATCACCAGTATTTCAAGATTATCATACTAACGTGTTTATGAAAAGCATTTGTTGGGGGCCTGGGTGGTAGGTCAGTAGAATGAATGCTTCCCTGGCAAGCTCAAGGGCCTGAGTTAAATCCCCAGTTCCACCAAAAAAAAAAAAAATGTTTCCAATGACTCATCATAAATTTAATTGTTTTTTATTCTCCCAAGAGAAGTTACTTTACACTTCAATTCTCACAGCATTATTCATTTGTGAAATTATACAAATGAGTTTAATAACTCAAATTTATTAATATTGTGAATAGGATCATATAAATTGTCTTTTCAGACTGAAAAAGTACAAGTCAGGCAATCTGTTCATTTAGGGAAAAATGCTTTTTAAATCACTCTGAATTCAGATGAATTTTGTAAGCTTTTCAGAATTGAAGAGTATTTTTAAAAGTCAGTGCAGCTTTTAATTATTAGGTATAATTCCAATCCTTGATATTTTCTCTTTCCTGAGGATAGAAAAGTCTTTTCAAATAAGGATGTAACAGACATGAAACTAATCCTACATTTCTTAATAGACTCCTTTTGCTCAGATTAATCATTACCTAGAGTTATACTTAACAAGTTTCCTGATAAAGATACACCCAGTTTCAGCATAGAAAGTAGCACTAAGGCAAATACAGAGTGACTGAACTTGTTTTAGAGTTTGCAAATCAAGTGGTTGTACTCTCATTGTCAAGTGTGGCTTTTTATTGTAAATCAAAGTAATTTCTAGGTTACTTTAATTGGTAGAATGCATTCATTATCAAAAGTTCCTTTTCCAAGGGCACTATGTAATGTGATTGAAAAATGACTAATAGGTAATGCACAAATTTTTAATTAGGTTGCTTCTGCCATCCTTATGATTCTACAGAAAGATATTTAAGTAAAAGAATTTTAATGAAGAAAACATTGTTTTTTCTTGGAGGCCCATGATTTATTCCTCCTCCACTATCTTTCTATGGCTCCTTTTCACCCCTGCAGTTAATTAGAGGTACTTCAAATTTAATTGCCTTTTCAGAAATTCTGCAACTCATCACTCTGCATGATTTTCATCCTGAAACTTAGCTTTCTTATAATTATTATTATTACTGATGACCTCTTTGTCCATTCTGTGTAGATCTCATTCCCTGAGCTCGCTTGAGGTCACCACTATTTGACCCTTGAAAAGCCTTTCACCCAACTCAGTAAAAGCTTACAACAAGTTGGGAAGCCTTCATTCCTCACCACTAATTAGTCTTACTCTTTGTCTGAATTTGCATGCTTTGGCATGTCTACAGTGCTAATTATGAAATGGGGGTTGTGATGTCTGTGATATAGCTTATACAACTGGAGCTCTAGGACTTCTCCTTCTACTCACCTGATCTTGATCAACACCCCAGGGCCACCCCTAATATTCTAAGACTTACTGAGCATAATCAAAGATAAGAAAAACAAATTCCCTTGAGCTTCTCTTGGAAATTTCAAAATCCAAATTCAGGATGTCTATGTACCAATGACCTATAGTAATCTTTCTTCATTTAGGTACTTCTTGAAGGTTCCTGCATATAGACTACATCTCATATATCCCATTGTAACAGAGTGAACTGTGGGAAAGGACCTTCACATTAAGTGCAGGTGACATGACTCAGAATCTTGTCCATCATGTTTTCATTCATGTTCCAAAAGACTGCAAAGGAAGACACCCATCAACCAAGTGCAGCATTTTAATGCCTATGTATTGTAGACTTTTTACTCATGCCCTGTTTGTTTAGTAGCTGTGAACCTGCTCTTGGTGTACTATGGCCTTAATAAACTTTGTTTCTTTTGCTTGTCATTACCTACCATATCCATTTCTTTGTTTGTGGTACACAAGAATTTCAGAAGCTGTTTGGACCCCCATCGCCCATGGGAACATATGCATAGAGTCACTTTTTAATCCTTTTTTATATCTGGTATCCAAGTCATTACTATTGAGACAGAGAAGTCATAGTTATCTTTTGGTATTTGTTACTAATTTTATATCAATAATTCAGACTGAGTTTACACTCAGTATACATAAACTTTAGACATGCTTCTGGGTTGAAACTGTGATAAAATTTTGCTACTTGATGAGTGTAAAAAGAGCAAAAAATAACATATCTGAGTAGTAGTGGGAAAAAAAGTGACTCGAAAGATTTGCTATTCACGGCACTAAATTCAAAATTGCAATCAAGTCAACATTTGAAAAATGATAGTAATGTACAGACTCATAGAGAGATAAAAGAATTCTGGCCTTATTTTTGCATAAAATGATTGAAACACTGCAGACCAGAACTAATATGGATGTAGTTTATACTTTTCAAATGTACTGTAAATGCATAAATAATTCCAGCAGTTGTTTTTAAAAATAAATTCTAGGTCTGGGGAGATAGTTTACTGGTCTAAGTTTTTGTCTGGTGAATGCAAGGATCTGAGTTCAATCCCCAGTACCTCATGCTGTGCCAGCCCCAGAAACCTGGATGCACTGTGAGGGCCTGAAACTAGGCATGGTGGTGCATGCCTGTAATCCCAGCACTGGAGAGGATGAGACAGGGGAATCACTACATGTCTCAACTGCAGAGTGAGACCTGGTCTCAAATAAATAAATAGATAAATAAACAAACAAATAAATAAATAAATAAATTCTGGAGATGATCCATGAGAAGTTTTATGCATGTGAGGAGATAAACCTTACCATCTGCACACTTTTTTTGGTAACAATGCAAGCGAAGAAGATTAGATCAGTCCTTGTCTTCTCTGAAAGACAATTAGACACTCTGAAGAAAAGAATAGTTTCTGGAGCCTGAGGAACTAATTAAAAATCTCAATTTTATAACTTGCCAGTCTTGCAAACATGGACAAATTATTTAAATCTTTCTGCTTTAGTTGTAGGACTCAAGTACTTTGAGACTTTTAAAATCAGACAACAAATTTCATCCCTGACAGGAAAAAAATCACCTTATACTTACAAGGGAAAACTGAAACACTGCAAAACAATATCTTTTCTTGAACACATCACACTTCTAAGAGTGTAGGATAAATGTACAGCCTCAACTCTGGAGAAATAGATGAATCTGACATCCCAAATGAGCATTCGCTATATAAAAAATAAACCATTTTTGATATGAACTAGTACAAATAAACTTAATTTTAAATGGGAAACTTATTTTTCTCTAAGTGGAGACCAGCAAGAGTGAGAGTCTGCTGGGCTGAATTCTTAGGTGTGGCTGCATCTCTCTGTGGGTTTCCCATTCTGGAAAAATGTGGCAATGGCCAAGAGAGATGAAGCTCTTCTTTATTTTTATTTATGTATTTATTTACCTTTTTCAGAACCAGGTATTGAATTCAGGCCCTTGCGCTTGCCAAGGAAGCACTTATTCTACTGAACATCTCCCTGGCCCCAGACAAAGCTCTTGTTGGTGACAAAGGAATGAGGAGTGACTCTTTGAAATAAAACTAAGCAGTGACATTCACCGGGAAGTGACATTACCACAGTCTTGCCTAGCTGAGCAGAAGGTATTTCCCAAAGTCTAGCCCTTCTAGCTTTCCTGTTTTACCAAAAGTGACAGGGGACTAAAGAAACAGCTACAAGCATTTGTGAACACTAAGCAGCTAAACCTGAGGTTTAATGGTAAGATTAGAGAACACTTTTATTCCCCTATATGAGCAGAGTCCTAGGGACATAGGGCTAGATTACAGTCAGGACAGCAGAAAGACAGGGCCTATTTAAAAAGAGTTATTTGAGAAAATTCAAGAAAAATAAGAGGAATTATAAACCTTTCACTCCTACCATTATAGCATATTTTAATGCAACTAACTTGCTAGCCATCTTTATTTAAACCTCACATTGACAATCTTTAATTTCCATTACTACATACGTAATGGTGATTATCAATTAAAAAATCACAAGCCATGGTAAGCAGACAAAGAAATAAGCAGAAAGACTGAAGAAAGTGCCACAAATACATTAATATGACACAAATTATGGAACAGTCAGGCAATAAATTTAAAGCACCTTTTGATAGGGTGAGAAGAGTTATAGTAGAAAATATAACTAATATGAACAAACAATACAAAGCACAGGGGTATGAATTTGGACAACTAATGTAAAATATCTGAGCCACTGTGAAGGTATTATGTTATTTAAAACTGGTCTAGAATAGTTGTAAATGAATATTGTAAGCCTTAGGGAAATATGACAAAGTAAAAATACTGTCAATTTTTAGAGAAGTTTTATGGGTCAAGATTTACAAATAAAAAATTTACAAATCTATATGATTTATAGTCAGTATTGAAGAAATATGAGCTATAATAAATAACATGATTATTCTTGTCCCTATATTAATGGGTATATTCAGGATTGTACAAAACTATGAAAACTATATAATAATTTATAGTATCAAAGAAGAGCAAGATAAAATGGAGGTGTACATTCATAATATTTTGTGCTCTTTTATTTAGCATGTGTCTATCTAAATTAAAATTAAATACATAATAATTCATTTTATATAGCCAGTATAACTTTTATTAAAAAGAGTAAAACAATGAAAAATACATTCCTAATCTTGATAAAAACTTAAAATTCATCATTAGATGTTTTTACTCTACTATATGATTGTAAGATTAATTTATGAAGAAAAATGCATATTTCTATTGTTCACATGAAATAAATCTCTGAAATTTTCATTTTTAAATTTTATGCAAATCAAAATTTGATATATGTTCTGAGTTAAAGTTTCTTATATTCTTCCCCTGCCAACTTCTACTGTTAGATGCCATGAAATTAAGTCTTGGAATATTCCATATCCTATTATATTAGGGTAAAATTTTCTCTATTAAACAAATATATGCATGAATACTATTAAGGACATAATAAATACATAAACTGTAATGAAAGCATAAATGAACCTGAACATGACATATAAATTGTCCTAGTACTAATTTGCATAATTTCTTATCTTGAAAAAAATATTAAATTGAACAGATTTGCAATTTTTAGGAATTTAAAAAAATTATTTAGTTATTATTTGGTACAGGGTCTCACTACACAGCTTGGACTGTTAGTGATCCTCCTATTACACCTTCCCCAGTGCTGGGATGATAGGCGTGCACCACCCTGCCCAATTGCAGTGGCTAACACAACGGGTCACCAGCATAGTATCTGAGATCCAAACCCAGTTTTGAGCTTGCCAGGCAGGTGTTTAGACCACTGAGCTACCTCCCCATCCCAGGTTTGCAGTTAGAAATGTCTGTTCTGTGATTCTTCTTGTATAAACTGGCAAAATTCTACAAGCTGGACATGTGTTATGGCTTATATTGAACATTACTCATAACATATGTAGCTTTAGAGTGCTATAAAGAGGTAATAGAATGCAAAGTATCCTAATCTTTTAAAGAAAAGCATGGTTGCCTTTTGCCAAGTGCTAAGAGTAACCTTCAGAAAGAATAGGCTAACGCTTCCTTCTTTCTTCTTCTCAAGAGATCCTCTGCTTTGACAGAAGGTGCCAGCTCCTGCAGCAGCTGGTTCTGCTCCTCTCAGGGACCTTCAGCTTTTGTTTTTTAAATTTTTTTTATCAATTTCTTCTTATTTGTTCTTCCCCTTGCCTTATAAGTCCACCTGAACAGTGCCCACTATTTTCTCTATCATACTGTCACCTGTTGGATGGTCCAGCTGTTCAGTGTACTGTATTTCCCAGGGGATTCCAATTAGCCTTTTATTTTAACTGAAAAGTTAAAATACATTCGCAGCGCAAGAGCACTTACTCTATCTAAGCTTTTGTGCTTCGATTTATTGGATAACTTAAATAACATATAAAGTCTTTTATCATTACAAATTATAAGACACAATGACAAGAGCAAATCCTTTCCTTTTCTCGACTCCAGGGACTTGGCTTGTGTTTTTACAGTGATAATGGAGAAATATACAAAAGTTTCATTGTGTCTCAACATTGACTTAAAAGTAAATAAATACCATTTTAAAGTCAATTACAAGGACTCTTGTACATTTTGGTTTTGACGGGACTGAGCATCCATGCAAGGATGATTCTTATGTAGTCAGGAAGTTTTTTCTTTTTATCTTCTTCTTCTTCTTATGTGTTGTTTACTCCCTGAGGCACGGTCTCAAGGTGAAACAAGAACTCAAGAAATTTCTCTGTTCTGAAAATGTCAAGCCTTTCTTCCGTGTGGGTCAAGGTAACCTCCATACATGATGTTGAGAATGGAAGAGAATGTTTCCTTCTCATTAAGAAGCAAGGTTGCATGGCCTCTGAAAATTGGCGTTTGCTCACAAGTGAGGTTTGCTGTGTGTTTGTTCATGACGACAGTCTGCTCCAGTGGTTACCCTTTGGGTCCCCAGGACACCAAGGCAGCAGAGAGGACTATTATAGAGTCATTTTTGGGTTGTGAGTGTCATTATAATATATAAACCACTTTAATGTTTCACTTTTCTTGCATAATCTCATCGATTAATCACAAGACAGTGAAGAAAACTTGAAGACAGAGTGAGCTTTTGCAAAGGTGCGTATTTTGCCACGAAACACTGCACTTTAAGTACTGATTTCCAAGGATGTACTTTATTTTACTTCATATTCTTCTGTAACTCATTTTCTCAAAGCAGAAATGGCTGACACAGGAAGATAACGAACTTCGGTATGGAATCAGATTGCTTTATGTCCACCCAAACTGGCATCGCACGTTTTTATCTGCCCTCTACTCCTACCTTCTGAGTTGGAAGCTACAGCCGCCCAAGAATGGTCCTTGGCCTCTCTGAAGATTAACTTCATAAAACGGAGGAGCAAGAAACTTTCATTAAACTAGTAAAAGCACAATTACTTACCTCACTGAGGTATATCCCCTTTCCACACATTGATTGAAAGAAAATATTTTTGAGTGAAACCACTAAAACAAAAAGATCATTTTATTCCCTTTTTATCTTAATATATTTAAATGAAAGTGAAGTGCAAAAAGAATTGTATCTATTCAGAATTACAATTAATAGTATCAGTATGTGAAAAAGCTTATATATGTTTTCTCCTTTTAAGCAAGATCATTAATTTTAGTATTTAAATCTGAAGGAAATGATTAAATTAAAATGCCACAGAACTTTAAAATGTAATAAATTTCATATCTGTAAAACATCTATTTTAAGGACAGGCAGATGTCAAGAAATTATAATAGAAACGATAAAAAGATATTCATTGAAAAAATTCTTTAGTTATAAATCAAAGCTAATTTTGTATTTCTTTCTATTTCTTCAATCTGGGGGATGATTTTAATTCTAATTAATTGAAGAGCATGCTTTCTTACTTTTACTGACTGGGTAACTTCTTTTCCAAGACAGTTTTCCATGTTGATCTGTTTTATTTAGGACAGAACTAAATTCTAGTCCTGTATTAAATCAAGGCAGGCCAAATAGCTCAGTGGATTAAAGTGCATGCAAGCAGGCACAGGGGCCGGGGGTTCAATACCTGGGCCTGCCATACCAACCCTGCCCCCAGGGTGCGCTGAGATGGCAGAGACTGGGCATTGTGCCACACGCTTGTAATCCCCAGCACTTGAGAGGCTGTAAGCAGGAGAATGATTATGAGTCCAATCTAGTAGTGAGACCCTGAGCACCCTGTAGCCCCTTTCCTAAAATACAGAAAAAAAAAAAAAGTAATAACAAATTTAAAAGTGTGGTAGAATCATTCCATAATAAGCATTTTTATCATTTCAGGATAAATTATTCAAATCATTTGCACATATCATTTGCACTAAAATAATTTTTATCACAACATAATATCCATGCATAATTCTTGCTAGAATTTAAAAAATTAATATTTTTAAACATTGCGAGTATACAAATCACTTTTTTAGACAGTAGTATACTTTCTTTTTTCTGATCATTCTATTTCAGTATAAAATATATGTAAACAAGTTATTAATAAAGTATTTCATATTTTGTGTGAGAGTGAGCCTATCCTGCGATAATTTCAATAAAGGAGGTAAACTTAGCAAGGGGCACATTTCACTCCAGATATATGTCAAATGCACAGCAGGACTCTGAGGATAGCACAGAACAGCACAGCCATGAGAACTGCTGGTGCAGCACAACAGCAAGACGTGGTCGGTTCCAAAATATTTAGACAAAAGAGCTACGATCCTCATGGGGAAGTGGCTGTGGAGGGGCACAATAAATAAATTTTGCAGTAGTATTTATTTATTTATTTATTTATTTATTTATTTATTTATTGTATTTAGTACAAGCTCTCCTGTTTTCAGGCCCCAAGAGATGGGATTACAATCTCTCACCACCACTCCCAGTCTTGATTATTGTCTCACTGCGCCCCCGCCACTACATGACCCAAAATTAAAAAACCCAATCCAGAAATGGGCATCGGAGATGAACACATGTTTTTCAGAGGATGAAATTAAAGAAGCGAATAAATATATGAAAAAATGCTCCGCATCACTAGCCATCCATGAAATGCAAATTAAAAGAACATTGAGATATCATCTTACCCCAGAAAGAATGTCTATCATAAAGAAATCCCTTAACAACAAATGTTGGAGAGGCTGTGGGGAAAAAGGAACCCTTCTCCACTGCTGGTGGGAATGTAGACTGGTGCAAATGTTATGAAAATCAGTATGAAGACTCCTTAGGAAAGTTGGACTGTAAATCCTATTTAAACCAGCTATTCCACACTGGAAATTTTCCCAGAGGACCTGAAATAATCATATCATAGAGATATATGTGTTTCTATGTTTATAGCAGCACAATTTGTGATAGCCAAATCTTGGAAACAACTAAGATGCCCATCA